>SKCR01054124.1:0-36878 GCA_019454045.1 Zanthoxylum bungeanum | reverse complement strand
GAAACGGTTCGGTAACCGGGTTGAGGGAAACGGTTCCCCGAATCGGTTTCGAACTGAAACTGAATCGAACCAAATCAAACCGTACATTGTACTATTCGGTTCCGGTTCCGGTTCAGTTCTGAACCGCTGTCACTTCTACTCCCAAGCGATGTGAGATATTACAATCTACCTCCCTTGGGGCATAATGTCTTTGTTGGCACACTTTTGGTTGGGAGATGGCTCTGAAACCATTTTTGATGCCCCCATCCCAACTAGTCAGATATCGTTCGGTTTGGTAGCTCAGGGTAGCCCAACTCCAAAGCCCTAACCTCGTGATTTTTTTTTTGACATGGGCTCAAGCCCACCCAAAAGACTTCTAAATAGTTGAGGGTGTCCCGACCCAAAAACGGGGTCAGTGACTTTTAGATAAATAACACAAAACAAAACTGATTCAAATACCAATCAAATTGTAAAAAATTATAGGAAATCAGTCAAATAGTCAAAACATGCCCTGGAGACTTTAAAACAAAAAAATATAAAATCATGTAGAAAAATATTTAAAACATTACCACAGTTAAATTTGAACACATGTTGTGAATAAATATTCAAAAATTCAAACAATGGTTCGATTATGGAATGCATCACCCAGATAAATTCATAGCCTGATAATTTAAAATACAAGACAAGTACCTCCGAAAATGTATCAACAACGGTTTGCGAATGGATTCCGCTCAATGATCCGAAATCCTCGAGGAATCAACCACTCTCATCACTTCCAAGTTACTTCGAGTCCTACCTGAATGACTGATATTGAGGGGTGAGCAAGCCACGTGCTCAGTGGGAATTAAATAACTCACCTTATTTGGTTTTACCAAAACCCTTCTGATTAGTAAGATATATAGATACTTGTGTCCAATAAAATAATATCGATGATGCGAGTGTGTGAAAAATCTATAATTTATACATATACATATATAAATAAAATATGCATCATCGATGCAATGTATCAATTTACAAAAAATCGTCATTTGACCACACATCAATGATAAATCTGTGTAATGACACACGTGGCCGTATAACCAGACACCCAATACGGGAGTTGTGAATAATCAATGTGCCACCTGGGGCCACATAACAGGTCACCCAAAATTGAGCCGTGAACCAGACACCCAATACGAGAGCCGTGAACCAGACACCACCAGTGGTGCTGTGAATATATCGCTCGGGACCGTGTAACCACACCTAAGAATGAGGCTGTGAACCAGACACCCTATATGGGGCTGTGAATAATAGCATGATACCAATAATCATATCTCACACATGCAACACATATTCAATTTTTATTTAATTACCAATCCAGTCAATTAATCATTTATTCACCATATAATTATTTATATAAAACAAAACATATTCATCAAAACATGATGCTCACGCCGTGTCGCCTGACATGCCATCCCAATTTTCATAAAACATGTCTAATATTAAAACACGTCATCATTTTTATATGCACAACATAATGATATAAATAAATAAAAATAAAAACCGCAATTAAGGTGTGAAATCGAATCCTTATCTCAACAGACGTTCGAAACGCGAAACTGATCTCACAGCAGTGCTCAACATGTCAAATCTATTATGTTGGTTACAATGCTACAAAACTCTCATCGGGCCCACCCGACACGCCTTACGAGGCATGTGGGTCCCGCTGACCTGGTGATCGCCAAATGGCCACTCAAAAGTAACATCCCGAAACCTGAGATGTAAAACGTTCAAATTAATATCCCGCACAATTCTAACGGAAATTCGGCAAGGTTCCGTTTAAAATAAGGACTATCTATTTACGGCACAATACCACAAAAATGCCCACCCATGGCCTACATTATCCATCAATATCAACCCTTCACATCCAACTCCGCAATCCAACAATTAATACAAATAAATTATCCAAATCCGTCAAATTAATACGCATAAAATTCAACATAAACTTAAATACAAGAAATGTCAAAGTTCGAGTTTATTACCGCGTGACGTGTTTGACTCGGCAAACCGGAAGCCTTGGGATCAAGATCTGCGCAGAAAACAATCGCATGTTCCAAACTATCCCGTTGTGAGCGATATAGGTGTTATTCTGATCCGGGACTCGCTCGACATGTTCTCCAAGGAACGTGGGCCTACTTTGAAAATCAGACCTCGATAACCAGAGACTTTCAACGACTGGTATCTATACCAAAATGCTCGTATCAACGAGGGCAACAAGCTGAAGTGTCTGATTCGTCAATCCAACGGTCAGATTCCGAATTACTACCAAAAGATTGAACTACCCTCCACTTTTACGAAGGAAATTTTGCAAACGGTGTCGGAACGAGACGTGGTTGGTGGAATCGGAATGGTCTAGGCCGGAAAAGAGCTTACTTTCCGGAGGTGTCGAAAAATGATGAATGGAAGGTGGTGAACCGAGAAGTTTTCTCCAGTTTTGATGCAAACTTCGAACGGCCATATCTCCTCCAGCGAGACTTCGGTATACTCACCTTTGGCATTGTTGGAAAGGCGACGTTGCCTGCTACACGGCGGTCCGACGCGTGGCTATCGGAGAGAATCTCGAAAATGAGGGGGCAAATGCCTAATTTATAGCCAAAAAGATGTCTGTCACCTATTGATTGGGCCATGTGTCACCCGTCGATTGGTGATACGTGTCGGACTCATGAGTGACACTTGTTGTCCTTTGGAAAAGATCAGAAACCCCCTGGAGTTTTAGAAAATTATGATTTGAACTCAAATTTCAGAAATTCTCCATTTAGCCTATAAAATATTTACAAAATGGCCTCGGAATTTTAAAATCTTTAAAATTTAGTCCGAAATTTTGAAAAGTCGAGGTTGACACAGACTAATTTTGGCCAGGTATTTTATGAAAAGACCATAATACCCTGTAAAATTGTAGGGCCATTACATCCCTCAACACTTGTAAGGACATCACTACCAAGTTCCCAAGCGATGTGGGATATTATAAAGATGTCACTAAATTCCTTCAAGAAGCTTTGTAAATATCAAAAGATGTTATATTTGGTTGCTTATTTTTCTCTGGGTGATGTTTCTTAAGGTTTGTTTCTTTTGTTTTGTTTATTTTAGTTCATCGTTTATTGACACCAGCTGATTTACCTTTGTCGCAGGGTTTAACTATTGTTACTCATGTACTTAAAGAAGGTGGGAAGTTTGTTGCAAAGATATTTCGTGGGAAAGATACGAGTCTTCTGTACTGTCAGGTAAATAAGATGCTTGTTGAAAGTCCCACTTTAGTTTTGTTAAGGAAATAATCTCTCTTTATTATGGAAATAATCTCAAATATATGATTAGAATCCCCAAGATATAATTCTAAAATCCTTAAGATTCGTGACATTATTATATTTTCATTATTACTATTATTGCTTTCTTATTTTAGTTTGATATGTTGCCTATAAAAATGTCTCTACTATTGTAAATAATATAGAGTGAATTTAAGGTTTTATTTCATTATCTAACGTGGTATTAGACACTAGGTTGTGACTTGTATAAATTCACTTTCCCTGGTTCTCATCGGCGTGTGGGGATCACGACTACCATCGGTACGTGAACCTCACGCGCCACCTTCACTCCGCCATCTTGTCTCTATTGTCAAAATTTTCAATGTTCAAAAAATCGGGCTAGGCTGCTGCCTAGGTGGCTCTAGCTCGTCCCGAATATGGGGCAAATCAGTCATCTAGGCGGTCTCCGGGTCTAGACGGGCATGTCAAAAATTGTGTTATTGGTATGATATCTGATCCAGATCCATTTTTCTATTTTATTTTATCATAAAATCAAAAATATAAGACACTGACTTGATCAAATAAGGCTTGTAGTAATTACCAAATTGATAAAACATAATTACAGAATTGATCAGTTAAAATAATTATTATTTGTTGGCTAATTTGAGATTAAGTGTGTGATTACTGAATTGATCAGTTAAAATAATTATTTTTTATAGTTCTTTTCAATGACAAACTCATTTGCTTTTGATTATGTATTGCTAACTTGTTTATGGGGTGTTCCAAGTTATGCTATTGTAAATTGCACAAGATAAGAAAGATGACATGAATACAATTTTTTTTCCAAATAAAGAAAGATGACATAAATACAATTTTTTTTTTCAAATAATTCATTACATAATTACAAAAAAAAAATTACAATTTTTTTGAACAAAATAATAAAATCGCCTAATCAATCAGTTTAGTTGTTGTCTAGAAGGCCTAGGCGCTAGGCGCCGCCTAGAAGGTCTAGGCGCTCCCTCACCGCCAGACTAGCACCCAGTGTTTTTTAGAACATTGAATATTTTTCAATTTACAAAACCCCAATTCCGTCGCAAAACCACTATTATCATAACTTTCCCGCCTCTCATCTTCTCTCTCTCTAAATCTCAAAGATCCACCTTCTCTCTCTAATTTCAGCAACCCACTTACTCTACTTTCTTCATCCCCAATCTCGCCGCAATTGCGTCCACTAATTTCTCCTCCTCCTCGATGCGTAACACACACAAAACCTTATATCTCCCATGTTGCGGCGGCTCGTAGGAGAAATTTACCTCTCCTTCTTATCCTCCGTCACCGTACCATACCTCGACAATTTTGTTGATTGGTCGAGAGAGAACCCTAGATAGTTTTGGTGTCATTTTTGCCATATTGTTGGTCACACTTTATGGCAGTGTGCTGATTTACATAAGGACTTTGCAGATGCCCTCACTGTGGGTGCTATATTTAATCAAACTTATAGCCGACAATAATCTGGAATTTTCTCTCAATTGCCATCTGCAAGAAGATCCTGGGCATATCTTGTTACTGGTTTTTTTTTTTGGGCTTTGGCTCTCCTTTCGGGTTTCGGCTCTCCTTTCGAGCTTCGACTCTCTTTCGGGCTTCGGCGCTCCTTTCAGGCTTCCACTCTCTTTCGGGCTTCGACCCTCTTTCGGGCTTCGGCTCCTTCATGCTTTCGCGCTCCTTTCGAGCTTTCGTGCTCTTTCGGGTTTTCAAGCTCCTCTTGGGCTCCGGCTCCCTCTTCGGGCTTCGTAGGTTAAAGCTCTTCAATTATCTCCAAGTTTCAAGATTCCGACCTCTTATTTCAAGATGCAACCTCAAGCTTGTTCTTTGGTGGGGGTGTTAAGAAAATAATATCTCCTTATTATGAAAACGATCTCAAGGATATGATTAGAATCTCCAAGATATGATTTTAAAATCCTTAGGATTTGTGACATTATTATATTTCCATTATTAGTATTATATCTTTCATATTTTAGTTTGATTTGTTGTCTCTATAAAGGCCCATACCATTATAAATAATATAGAGTGAATTGAAGACTTTCTTTCATTATCTAATAAGTTTTTTAGGATTTTTAGCTCATGGAATTTGTATATTGTTGTGGTACTCGAGCAAAGTTTGTTTTACAAGATATCTGTGCTCCAAGCCTCCAACTTTCCCTTATTTTAGGTTATTTCTATTTTTATGCATATATCCAGGAATATTGACGTATTTCTCTTTTTGCCTACTTTTGGTTCTTTATTGCAGCTGAAATTATTTTTCCCTGTAGTGACTTTTGCAAAACCAAAAAGCAGCCGTAATTCAAGCATAGGTAAATCTTCCCCAGTCATATCTTCTCAGTTTTTGAATGTGGCAACAAAAAGGAGAAACTGATTTGACCTCATTTTGTTACTTAAAGCTAATACTTGGTTTGTTTGTCATGCAGAGGCATTCGCTGTTTGTGAGAATTATTCCCCTCCTGAAGGATTTAACCCAAAAGACTTGCACCGCCTTTTGGAAAAGGTTGGAAGTCCTTGGGGAGGAGATGATCAAGGTAAGTTTGCTACATTCATTTGTTTTTATCATTTTATGTCCTGAGGTATTTTGTGTTGAAAGACTTGCTCTTGAATTCAATTTTAAAACATGAAATTTATGATAAATTATATGTTAATATATAATTATTCTTCCAGATAAATGGGTCTAGAGTAAAGATTTACGAATCATGCTGAATCTAAATCTGAAAAGAGAAACACCATGGCTTTCATCAAACACTTACATTTTTGGTTATTAAAGTATTAACGTATTGGTATCTCTTAATCACTAAAGGTTGCCTGTATAGTTGATTATGTATGAGCGAGCATACGCCCTTTATTCTCAAATTAACAAGTATTAATCATTCACTTTTAATTGATCATTGGGAATTAACTTAGGGCAAGATCAATTGGGGAATTTCTCATTCATTACAAGGAAAGAAGAACATGAATGTACTCAATGTAGCTTCAGACTGAAATCTCAGTTGAAAATAAGGATCTCCATATAGTCTTTTATTGAACAAAGGAAGATATAAGCTAAGAATTATAAATCTTAAAAGAGACAATGTGGTGGATTTGTTATATATTGAAATCTTAGTCATTAACATAGTGACGTAGTAAAAGTTTGTTGGGAGTTTTAAGTTTTGGAGTCCTAGCATGTGTCGCCATGTGCTCACAGGTTACCTCAGTTGTGCAATTTCTCTTATTATAATTATTGATTTATCACATCGTTAAGTCAATTTAGAGAACTTGTCCTTTTCTCAATATCAAGACTTGCTATGAATAAGACAAAGTACTCCGCTGTTTTGATTGATGGGAATTACGTGGGCATCATGGCTTCGTCCAAAGTACTCCAGTAACATTTGTTTTTCTCATTTGTGTTTGTTACCTGGCAGATTGTAGTAGTGGGTGGTTGGAAGGACCAAATAAGGTTTATATCCCATTTTTAGCATGCGGGGACCTCAGCGGGTATGATTCTGACCGTTCATATCCACTACCCAAAGTTGCTGACGGAAATTACCAGAGCTTGGATCCTGTACAACCCCCTATTGCCCCTCCTTACAAGAGAGCTCTTGAAATGAAGAAAGCTTCCCGTCAAGGTATACAAGACCCTGAGAAGCATTCCTTGGATTCTTAATCACGCCTTACTTTTTCTTATATGGGCCCATAAAATGGTTTAAATTCTTGATAATCAAATTATTAGTGGACAGACCATAATTATTATGGTGCAACTTGAATACTTAATTTTCTGGAAAGAGATGTGTTCTTTATTGTAATTGTCTGTGTGTCCCCTAGACTGGCAGCAGCGCTGGACCATTCTGTTTTCTTTCAATATAGACATATAGGAGATTAATTTGAGAGGATCTAACCTCCCGCCAATGCCAATATGCCATGTCTCGAGGCCAGCCATTTAGAAATTTAGCTAGAGCAGCAATTTGAGCTAGTACCAATAAGGGTCAAAAGATTGAAATAAAGACGATATCAAGTGGTGATATTAGATTTGTCTTCATGTATGGTCATGGTAGTGACATTTCCTTTGAATACAAGATAGGACAAGCTCGACACTTATCTGCCCTACCCTTGAAAAATGTGTGTTAATGCTAGTGAGATATCATATTCAAAGTTTTAATGTATTTTTTGTCTTCATTTTAAACTTTGTTTCTTAACTTTTTTTCCTTTTACCTTTATGCATGTTTCGCAAATGCAATCCACCAAACATAATCACAATCTCATCAGCATCATACGGTACAAGAATGCATGACCATAAATAGATTTCGTAAGATTTTTTACTTTAACAGGAACAGTTCGTTCTGTAGATGCATCATTACACAATTTTGTTACTGCTATTTGTCCTAGGACTAACAGAGACGATTCTAATTTATGAACCATTAGTTCTCTTGTTTCATTTTCATTTTTCGAAACAATGATAAAGTCTAGACAAGAATTTGAAGAGAGTGAATTGAGCTTTATAGAGAGGAGTCAGATGCAATCCTTCAGCTATAGTTCATTCCGGCTGAGATTCAATTGGCCTGTGTTTTGTTTCCTTTACAACTAGCAAGAACTTGCAGAAACAGAGTTTGATCTCGACATAGAGGAAGAAGAATTCAAGAACTCGATGCAATCTTCGATGGCCTCCGCTCGATGAGATTCAATTGACTCTGCTAATGACCTTGACCTAGCCAAAGTTGATGAAGAAACCTTCCTAGAAGACCTCTGTTTTGTTGATGCAAATCGTAGAGCTCTTGTCACTTTAGCACCAAGATGCCTCAGCAATCTTGCCGGATAAAACCCAGAATTCCCCGGTATCCGAAAACTGAAAATTCCGACAATAACCCTCTTCCGGTTCGCGGCTGCTCTTCCACTGCCTCCGTGCTTGAGAAAGACCATTGGCTTTTCATCATCAGGACTGAAACTCACTCGTTTGCTTGACATCTTAGACTTGCAAGAGAGCTAGCTCAAAGGGGCAGCAAAAAATGGATCTTCAAGTGTGAACAAAGGCAATAGAGTATTTATTGATGAAGTAATAATATGGGGAGAAGAGAAAAAGTGAAAACAGAGCAATGAAGAAAGAGATAAAGAGGAGAGGATTGGAATGAGGAATCGACAGTCAGTGTTTTTTGTGGGAACAAAACATTTATATTGATGCTTTTGTTCAAAGAAATTGACTGTAGACCAAATTAAATCAAAATTTTATTGACCATTATTCATATAATTCATTGTACGTGCATGAGCCATGCACGTGGCCTCTTTGTAAGCCTATACATTATACTCTACGCAACTATAATTTGGAAATAAATCACGTTGCAAGACAAGAAAAAATAAAAGGGTTGCATTAATTCTGATTAAAAAAGTCTTATGGTTTGAATTTTGTTCCAACTAGCGGGAAATTTCACCCCCTTTTTCAGTCTAATTTCTTTGATTTCACCGACTCTAAATGCATTGAATATGAGGAATTGAGGACTTAAAATGAAAGTTTCAAATGTATGAATTGAAAGACTATTATTCAATCGTTAATTACATTAATATAAACCAAATTCTTTCTCGATGACAAATTTTAATTTTCACAAAAAAGTTAATAGATATTTTATATATTAATGAGGACAAAAGTCAGAAAACAAAATATTTCATAAATAAACCCGATTAAATTTATATGTGACCCAATCATAGGGATTGAACTAACTAGCATGTACAACCAAGTAGCCATACATATTCAGAGCTGTCTTTAACATGAAATTAATGAGCAAATTAAAGAGAAACAAAACCAGGGCCTTTAAGGATCCCCAGTCAAAGAACACAAACTAGCAAACAGAGAATTTGAACAGGAATTTTCTTCTGTCAAAAGTTTTTAAAGCAAGTGAAAAAAAAAAGGAAAATAGATTCCCTCTTCAGATTTCAAAAAATGGTCCATTAATCCTCCACTTCCACACTTGTATTTTCAGAAAACAGAATCAAGAATTCAACGAAGCCAACAAAAGGAAACATTATATTATTGTAGGCCCATAGAGCTCCTCAAAAGCAACGCCTCATTAAAAAAAAGTATCAAGTAAATTTTATGTGTGTTCCCTCTTACTGTTTCTCTTTTTGTTTTTTGTTTTGTTTTTTGTTTTTTTTTTAGTGGCTCCACACCACTTCATTTTCTTTTGACCAACTTAATAACCCCATTTTTTTTCCTAGGTTAAATTTCTCTTATACCATTCCCTCACAAGACTGTTAATATTTTCTTTAGCTCATGTATCCTTCAAGGTGTCTGCCTTCATATATAAACTTTTATAAATGTAAATTTCATGATTTTTCTTCAATATTAGGATTGGGTACTCATCGATCCGCTTAAATTTTTGGATTAAATAATTTCAGTGATATCATAATTAAGATTGTAAATTCGATTTCCTTCCAATATACCTTTAAAATATTTTAGGTAACGGTCATTTGGACTTTTCCCTAAAAACGAGGCTTAACAACATAAAATTTGACTTTTCAAAGTAAGGACTAAATTAATACAAAATCAGAATTTTGGGATAAAATTGTAAATATTTTTATAGACTAAAATGGAAAATTTCTAAAACTTTGACTGAAATTGTAATTTTTATCAAAGTTTGGGGGCTGGAGGAATTTTCCAAAGGAGACGCCTGGAACCATGAACGCGTGACACCTGTCACTATTGATGCATGACAGGTGGCCCCATTAATCGGGCGACACGTGGCCCAATGATGTGTTGATACGTGGCCATATCATCATGTGCCAGGTGGCATC
Source organism: Zanthoxylum bungeanum (assembly GCA_019454045.1). NCBI lineage: Eukaryota > Viridiplantae > Streptophyta > Magnoliopsida > Sapindales > Rutaceae > Zanthoxylum > Zanthoxylum bungeanum. Next base: position 26,820 of record SKCR01054124.1, on the reverse strand, counting down.
ATAAGATTATAAATTCAGTCTCTCTCTCATCTTCCATTTTTTCAAAAGGTTTTCTCTATCTAAAATTTTTCTCTCTCTCCTCTCTCATTGCCATAACTTTGACCAGCTCTACCGTTGGCTTTCTGACGACACCGAGAACGCCAACAACTGATGTCGAAATCTACCTCACGCATCGCCGGAAGATGAGGTGAGGAGCCAGATGTTTCTCCCTCCACCGGCCATTTTCTGCCATCGTTGTTGACACCTTCCGGTGAGTGAGCTCCTCCATGGCCGAGATCTTTCTGATGCTACTGACTTTGCTCCGATCGGTCGTTTGTGTCTTTTTTCATTTTTCGATTATCGATAATTTGAAAATAGTACCAAAATTTGAGATCCGACCGTTGGATTGACGAACCGAACGCACCAACGCGTTGCCCTCGTTGATATGGACGTAATGGCATGCATATCAACCGTTGAAAATCGCCGGATGTCGAGTTCAATTTTTAAAGCGGGCATCGCGTATCTCGTTAAGCATGCCGAGCGTGTTTCGCGATCGAATTTGGCCCTTTATGCTTCTGGCGTGCTGGATTGATCATTTTATGCGATATTGAACTCGAACCTTGACTTTTAGTTTATTTAACTTGTATTATCGAGTTCTACGCGTATTAATTTACTGGATTTGTCTTGTTGGTTTACATTATAACTTGATTTGTGAGTTAAGAATTGAAGTGTGGATTGTAGGCCCCATATGGGTATTTTGTGGAAATTGTATTGTAAATGAGAATATCCGCAATTTAAACGGAACCATGCCAAAATTTTCATAAAATATACGTGAAATCTAATTTGGAAGTATTGAAAGCCTCAGATTCTGACGTACTATTTTTAGAGTTGACCATCGGAGCTTGCCGATCAGCGGGACTCATTTTCGAAGCAGGCCATAGGTGCCTCGTAAGGCGTGTCAGATGGACCTAAGGAGAGTCCCATAGCATTACACCAAAAGAATTGGATTTTTGGTGATTCGAGCATAGAGTTGAGGTAGGGATTCGGTACTCATCTTAATTGTGATTTTTAAATGTATTTATGTACATATCACTATATTATGCATATAAAAATGATATAAAATATATTTTAATACTAGCCATGTTTTATGAAATGTGAGGTGGCGCGCTGGGTGGTACGGCGTGACTATCATTATTTAATAAAATATATTTTATTTTTATTATTGTTTGCGTGGTAATAAAAATTAAAATGGAACATACTTGGATGGGTAATAAAATTAAAATTGGATATATATAAAATTGATATATGTGGAGCTATGTTATGACGCATATCTTGGATATTATATTGTCTCATTGTGGCAGTTATTTGTGCGGAGCCCCATTGTGGCCCACCCTATAGACCCAGGTTGCCTTGTTGTGGCCCACTTTATAAACATCGGTTGCCCCATTGTGGCAATTACTACGCGACCTCGAGTGGCGCTATTTGGATGGTAATGACACGTCTATAGGTGTAAGTCCATACATGCACAAGGTTTGTTTATTATTGCCCCATTGTGGTATTTATTTATTATTGTCTCATTGTGGTATTTGTTTATTATTGTCCTGTTGTGACATTTGTTTATTGTTGCCCCATTGTGGCACTTGTTATGTGGCCCCGTGTGACATTTCATTGACATGTTTTTTCTTTAAAATGATTAATTATTATTGATGATGCATATTTTAATTATATTTGTGTATATGTATAAATTATAAATTTTCTCATAACCTTCGCATCATCTATATTTATTTTTACTAAGCATAAATATATCTATATATATCTTGCTAACCATGCATGATTTTTGTAAAACTAATTAAGGTGAGTGCATTAATCCTTAGTGAGCGTGAGGTTTGCTCACCCCTCAACTTATCATTTCAGATTATATTTTGGAGCTTTGAAGCATGTGGGTAAGTAATTGGATTTGTTGAATATTGGAACGTCATCGTGTGGGCTCTTTCTCTTCGCCAGCCAATTGGGTATGTTTCAGAGTTTTCTTGACTTGTGTTTACATTTTCCGTGTAAATATCTAGATGATGCATAGCATAATCGGACCATGATTTTAAGTATTTTGGACTTCTACAGGTGCTCACTTTTAAACTGTGGGAAATGTTTAAAATAAATTTTAAATTATTATATTGTGCTTATTTACATTTTAAAAGTCTCTCGGGTATGTGACACACTCAAAAAATAGTTCTTTACTCCCAAGTATAAGAGTGTCGAAGTAATAAAATAATCTGGTAAGACTGGAGTCAATCCACAAGGAATAGATTTAGTAAAATAAAATAATAATTCGAGTGAAAAATAAAAAAGCTGAATTGTTTGAAGTGATTGTAGAATTTTAAATTGGACTGCAATAATAAAATAAAATATCGGGGTTAGGGGATCCATTTTTAATATTTCAAATATAGAAATCTCACTTTTTATAATATATAAATTGTCACTATTACCAAATTAATTTATTTCAAGAATTAATTATGTCAAAACAAATAAAATCAGCCATAAAGGCGGTGATAACTTTTGTCTATGACAAGTCCAGTTAGATACTCAATTATGTCAAATAAATAAAACTAGCCATATAGGCGGTATCAAAGTTTGTCAATAATTAATTTAAGTATTAATCATTAGATTATAATTTATATATTATTATATAAGTGAGATTAATCTATATTTTCATTTTGAAAGTTTCACCCTTTACCCCAGCAAAAAGAAATTAGCTACTCATAATTTGAATAAAAACACACATAATTTTATTAATATAAGAAAAAGAAATTACAAGAAAGCTTTAGAAAAATAAAACACACAAGAGCTGTAAATCCATAAATTTTCAGATAAAATTATGGAAACCAGATTGCAGAAATGAGGTGCCAGCACCTCTTTACCATTAGTTGAATCATGCAAAAATTGCATGATTCAAGGGAAATGACATTCCACCGAAAGGTGGAAGTCATTTCCCACCATTTTATTTTTCATTTTTTCATTTATTTATTTATTTTTTCTTCTTGTTTTTGTCTTTAAATAATTATATATAATATACTTTGGATTTTATCAGTTTCGGCCTTGAAAACTTCAGAATTCGAAAATCTTATGAACATTATAGTTGTAGATCTTTGCGTCTTCTTTCATCTGGAACTTGAATCACCTCAATCTGATATCGGAGTAAAAAGTTATGGCCAAAATACGAACATTGCACAGGGTTGGAATTTCCGAAGTTGTACACTGTTAGAACACCCTATTAAATTTCTGGCCTCCAAAATCCAAATGTCAAATCCATTTTTCTAGATATGCATCCAAAGTATTATTTCACCTACGTAAAAGATAAAAATTACTATAAAAATATATAAAACGTAAATTTAATTATAATGCTAAATTAAGGGGATAAATAAAACTACATGTTTAAAATGATTGATTTTTCTTTTAATAAATGTGTATTTTTTTAGTGTTCATCGGTATGATTTCTAAACTTTTTGACTAGTCTTTGAAATTTTTCTGTTTTAGGTTATTTACTTAAATATCATTGACCCTGATTTTAGATCGTGACAGATAGTCAAAAGTCCAGTTGAATTTGAGTTTTTCTCTTGAATTCCAATGTTGTTGGCCTGTATGAATATGTGTTTTACCGTTAGAATCTTCATTTTCTTTATGATTACAGTTTAATTACTCAATGCAGTTTAAAATTAGATGTGTTTCTTAGGCTTGATCTTGAACCAAGTGGAAAGTAATGGCTTATTTCTTTTTGATAACTTATTGGCTTATATAGTGTAATGTATGTGAAGGTTTAACCTCCGGTCGACACTTGTGTATTGTTGAACTACCATTGATTGCATGGTGTACATTTTTCATAAGACATGTTGAAATATGGTATTATGTATGATTACGTATGTTATTATGCATGCTAAACCAAGCTTACATGCTAAGATAAGTGAATTTTCATTAAAATCCACTAATCTCGAATTGCGGTATGTGACATCATGTACTTTGGAGTATTGACATTGAGGTCGAATGTTTCCATTGTGCTATTTGATAGATTTTGAGGTGAATCCTCTCTGGAATAAGTTTAGATCAGAATGGACTGATCCTGAAGTTCCTCTACACTGGAGTGGGATGGCCTTAAAGTGATGTAACTTCGGAGGTTTGAAAAAAAACATATTAAAATATGTTGACAAACAAACAATCTGAAGAATGGTATAATAATAGTGAGATCCTCTCTCTAGTAGTAATGTTAAGAAGAGTGTGCAAGGATTGGTTTCAAAAGCTATGAAATTATTGGAAATATTGGTTACGGTAGAGTGGGCAAATGAACCAAGTTTTGAAAAGCCCTATCATATTCAAGTATTATTTATTAATATTTTCAAAAATTATTCGGTTTAGTTTTTGTTGGAAAATTCTGTAATAAAATATGTCTAATTGAGTTGTAATTGGTCATGAAGACTTGAATTGTAATGAACGTGTTTTAAAGGCTTATTGGAAACTTGAAACCTTACCTATATAAAGAAAGCCTTAGCCATTTTACTTGGGTTGGAAAAAAAAAATACAGAGCCTCCGCATCTTTGTTTCCACATCCTTCTTCTTTGATGGATCTTTGCTAAACCCTATTCATATTTGTTTTCACCTTCTTTAACATTTCACCATTGAAGACTCTGTTGATCATATGTCTTCTTTGTTCTTGGTGAATATCTTTCTTTGGTAACCATCATAACACTAAACCTTACCAAACCCTAACATTCAGAGTTCTGAGTTGGATTGGTCGTCGGAGTTTCGGTAAAAAATGAGTTCGCTGTTGGATTTACTACATGGGACTTCAGAGGTTCTGAAGAAGGTTGTTTGGTACAGGCTCGAGGAGTTACAGTTGGGGTAATTGAGTCAGCAAAAATTTTGTTATATATCTTTTAACCATCACTGTAAGTTTCTCTTCATAGTGAATTCATGTGGTAACCTATACCCGAAATAATTTTTCTCTACAATGAGTTTTCCACTTTGTTAATAAATCTATTGTTATTTGTTTACTTTTTAATATTTATTTTGAAGCACTTTATTTATAGCTTAGATTAAGAGTGTGATTTTTTATTAGACTTAATGGTGTATGTTCTTAGCCATAGAAATATTAATCTAGTACTTATCTTGGTTAGTACAATAAGATTATAATTTCCGTTGTTTACCCACAGGTGTACAAATGTCAAAATCTAATCGTAAGTTTAAATTGGTGTCAAAAACTAACCACGATCCTTGGCCCTTAAACTATGGTTAGATATCAACCCCTGAATTATCTCCCATTCTTTGATGGGACAAACTACCCCCACTGGAATGTGCTCATGAGACCCTTCCCCAAATCCCTAGATGAGAGGGTTTGGATGTCTGTCAAGTATGGGCGGAAAGAACCCATAGTCACTCTAAATGAGGTCTCTACTCCCAAGGACAAACTCACATGGTCCAAAGAAGAGTTTGAAGACAATAATATGAATTGTAAAGCTTTTAATGCCATACACAATGATGTCTGCTCCACGGAGTTTAGGAGAGTCTCCACGTGTTGGATGTCATTGAGACTGAGACATCTTTGAGACTGTTCATGAGGGCATACTGTCTGTTAAGAACTCTAAACTTCAAGAACTTGCTACAAGGTTTGAAGTTGCTCGAATGAAGGAAAACGAAACCTTCGACGAGTTTTATGTTGAAATTAAGTACATTGTTAATTCCAGCTTCAACTTGAGTGAGACAATTCCTATGAACATGATTGTTAGGAAAATCCTTAAGTCCCTACTTAAGAGATTCTTGCCGAAGATCACTGCTATGGAGGAAAGTAAAGACTTAGATCATCTAAAACTAGAAGACTTAGTAGGTAACCCTCATATTTATGAGAGCAAACTCACAGGGTTTAAAAGGTCTAAAAACATTGCGATAAAAATTGAGAAAGTATAGGTTAAGAATTTCGATGAGTATGATATGTCCATTTTTATTAAGAGGTTCAATAAATTTTTCAACTCGAAGAAATGTGGTAAAAAGATAGATAGACTTACGTTTAAAAAATCTAGATAAAGGTCTCGTAAGTATATTTCCAATATAGATAAGTCTAATGATAATTATGATAAAGATAATAAACCCCATATTGTTATTTATCACCAGTGTCATGGCTTTGAGCACATAAGATCTGAGTGTCCTACTTATCTAAAGTCGAGAGGCAAGAAAGTTAAGAATGTTTCGCATAATGATGATGAATCGGAAGTTGATTATACTTTTGATGACTCTTCTGAGGGCAAATGCAATAACATTTCATTTTCTTCCAGTGTTGTTAATGGGAATGATGTGGATGCCTATTCAAAGTCCTCTTATGGTGACTCTAAAAGTGAGGATGATCTTCAGGTAGTTTATTCTGAGTTGTACAATGAGAGCTTGGCTACCAAGAATACTTGTGTAGAGGTCAATAAAAAGCTGAAAGAGACTGAACTAGATAGGAATGAAGTTCAAGCCAAGTTAGATAAGAATCTTATTGTTGTTGATGACCTTAAGGAGAAAAATAAGGAATTAATTGATAAAGTCAAATGCTTAGAGAAAAAACTTACAGATGCTAGAACCCAGATATATGTATTTTATTATGGGATTAAGAAGTTAGATCATATATCAGGTATTGGTATGCCTCCTTGTGAAAAGAAAGATTTAGGCTTCATTGAGTCAAGCTGTGATAATGCTTCCTCTTTTAAAACTGTTTCTGTCACAACTCATTCCTTACCTAATCAAGTTGAAGTAAGTCCTAGATGTGACTTAGGAAATAAACATGTTGATCATAGTCAAATGACTCTTTCTGATATACCTTTTCCTATGAAGCAACTCAATCTAGAGGTTTAAACCTCATTCTCATCCAAAGTTTGTACCTGTTTGTCACCACTGTGGAAAATTAGGAAATATTAGGCCTAAGTGTTTTATGCTAAACAAACAGAAAATGAGGTCTAAGAGTGCACTACCTAGATTTGATTCTTCAAATCTAGCTTGCCAAGTTGATGCACTTGCCAAACAGACTCACTTCATTAGTGAGAAACTGATAATGCTAATAAGGAGTTCTCAAGTGAAAGTGATTCCCATGAGAGTTTAGGTGAGAAATGAAGATACATTCTCAATCACTTCTGAATGCCTCAATCCTAAAAGGATTAATAAGACTGCACTTCGGTGTATCTCTGTTTAGATGGTGCATTCATCATTATGCATTGCATTGGTGTGTGCATGCATTTTATTTTTGTGTGATTGTATTTCACATTTTATTTTTGTTTATGAATGTGTCTTGTTTATGTTATAGTCCATTGGTATATATGATAGAAACCCGAACATAAATTTTATAGCTGATTCCGAATGGATGGTAATATGATATGTACTCGGGATACAATTCTACGTACTGTTGGAAAATAACAAGCCTTGTGTCTTTTATAATTTTTTTTAAAAAAAAGAAAAATACAAATAAATAAATAAATGAAAAGATAAAAAAGAGTTAGTGGCTTGAAATAACATGTTTGAGCTTAAAGCATATGATGCTGATATGAAAGATATTTGGCTATGCATGTGTGATATGTTTCTTTTCCTTAATATATTGTGTACATTAATGTATGTGATATAAACTGCTTGTATATCTTGTGTTTGCATCTTATATACACATTTTTATTTATTTTGAGGCTCGATCGTATATATGAGTTATTGGATTGACAGTATAATCTCTACAATACTAAGATCATTAAATAATGTGGCATTTGACTATATAATCTTATGCTATCCCCTTCAAGTAAAAAATAAATAAATGAGTCTCAAATACTTCAATTAAGGTACTCAAAAAGAGCCAATGTGCCAAATTCAAAAGATAAGGGCAAAAACTCTTCACTCAAAAGAATTTTTATTTATGAGCTCATATTTAGAAGGAGAAAATAATAACATGCGATCAATGTTGCTTCTTTTTAGGTCCTTGTGGTGCTGGTTTTGAATAGCTATTCAGTGTACTTGCTGTTACATAAGATATGACTTTTTTTTATCTTAATCTTGTTTATAAAATAAGATCTTAAGCTTGGAATCTTTGTGCACTGGTTTTTATTCACGCGAATGTTTGTTATTCTTTGATGTTTAAGTCATATGCATGCATGTATTCTTGAGCATGAATGAATATGTTTCATATTATATAATGTCGGAAATAATTGAATATTAACTGGGCATCATTGCACTTATTGTAATACTATTTGAGTCATTTTTTGTCATTTTTTTTTCATTTCATTTGTGTGCATGTTTTCGTTACATGTCATTGCATCAATTATTTCTTTTAGCATTGCATCTTTCATGTTTTGCCAGTTTTTCCCATGTGTTTCTTTTTAATAACCGAGATGTGCCGTTAGTGAGGGAGATAATTTTGCCTATATTGTTGCTCTTACTGCATGGTTTTCTGTGTATAGTAGGTTCGTATTTATTGCTCTTACCCATTGTCATTTCGTGACAAAAATAGGGAGAATGCTTTATGTCTTTATAATGATGCTTTTTTAATATAGTTTATATATGTGCATCGTTCTATAACTTTATTTCTGTTTTTTTTCCTTTACTTTTCATGGGTATGTTGTTTGTTTGTTGTTATTTCAGGTAAGCAGATCGATATCATCATCGACTTCAAGATTATTGGATGTTAGGTTTTAAATTGAGTTACATTGTAATAAGTCTCTGTCTTGATGGTTGACATATGGTTGTTTTATTTTTACATTCTATTACCATAGTATTTTGTATTAGGTGGTTTTGCCACGAAATGCCAAGAGGGAGATTGTTGAGTCTAGTTTTGGTTGGTAAATTTCGTAACAAAATATATCCAATTGAGGTGTAATGGGTCTTGAAGACTTGAGTTGTAATGGATGTGTTTTAAAGGTTTTTTATGGAGACTTGAAACCCTACCTATATAAAGAAAACCTTAGCCATTTTACTTAGGGTTGAAAACATAAAATATAGAGCCTCCACATCTTTATTTCCACATCCATATTTTTTTTTATAGAACTTTGCTAAACCTCATTCATATTTTTTTTTATATTCTTTAAGAGTTCACCATTGAAAAGTCCATTGATCTCATGTCTTCTTTGCTTTTGGCGAACATCTTTCTTTGGTAACCATCATAACACAAAACCTTACCAAACCCTAACCTTCAGAGTTCTGAGTTGGAGATTGGTCATCGGAGTTTCAACAAGAGCGAGTTCACTGTTGGAAAAGACTTCAGAGTTTTTGGAGAAGGCTGCTTGGTGCAGGTTCGAGGAGTTTCCTTGGATTATTACAGTTGAGATAATTGAGTCAGCGAAAGTTTTAATATAGGTCTTTTAACCATCACTGTAAGTTTATCTTTATGGTGAATTCGGGTGGTAACTTATAATCGAAGTGGTTTTTCTCTGCAAAGAGTTTTCATTTCGTAAATAAATCTACTGTTATTTGTTTAATTTTTGTTGTTTATTTTTAAGCACTTTATTTATTGCTTAGATTAAAAATGTGATTTTTTATTAGACTTAATATGGTATGTTCTTAGCCATAGAAATATCAATTTAGGACTTGTCTTAGTTAGATTATAATTTCCACTATTTACCTCTAGGTGTATAGGGTGTACAAGGGTCGGAACCTTATCGCAATTTTCAAAAAAATTAGAAAAACCCAATTTATTAAACTTTAAATTGATACTCCTATTGTGTTTTACTAAATCCAAACTCAAATAAACAAACTTAAAATTATGAAGAGCTTTTTAAGGTTTGGCCCATCTATCCATCTTAGATTACGACTCTTTCTTCTTTTCCACACCAGGCCGCCTAAGGGTGGCAGAAAAGCCCGTAGCCCAGCCCGGCCCGGCCGGGCTTTGGCCCGACCCGAGGTGGAAAAAGCCCGGGCCGGGCCTTAAATTGAAAGCCGGCACGGGCTCGGGCTTTCCATTTTTGGCCCGGGCCCGGCCCGGCCCGGGCCAAAATAAATAAAAAAAATAAAAAAAAATATATTTTTTAATATGTTTGTATCATTTTTATTTGTTTTTAGCATTTAAATTGTTAATTTATCAATGAAATTTGTGATTTATTTATAAATTGTCTTTATATATAGTGTAAATGTATTTTATATTTGTATATTTTTTATTTTTATTTTTAAAAATTCGGGCCCAAAAAAAGCCCGGGCCCGAGCCCGGCCCGGCCCGGAAGACACCCGGGCCGGGCTTTTCCCAGGCCCGGGCTTTTTTTTTTGTTGGCCGGGCTCGGGCCGGGCTTTTCCCGGGCCCGGCCCGGCCCGTTGCCACCCTTAAGGCCGCCTCTTCCTTTTGCGGAGGCGGTTGGTAAATCAACCTCAAGCATCCTCTTGCATCAAAATTACGGAACAGTTTATCTAAAATGGCTAGCCAAGATGCCAGACCAATCTAATTATGTTACGCAAAGTATCTAATAATACTTCAATAGCTGTCAAGATAGTCCAGTCGAGCATTGTGTTGGACTTCAAATTTCCACATAAATATTAAATTTTTCAATATTTATGTTAAAATTTCTAATATAATATATATTTTTATATATATATATTTTAAAAATGCAGGCGTAACAGTTTATTTTTATTATATAATCAATGTAGGAAAAAAAAATCATCATTTGTTTAGTATCCGAACTCAGAACTCTGCCTCAAAGCAGATTTCGATAAAAAAAAAAAAAAAATAGTTATATCACATGCACTACAATTCGAGCCTAAAACCTCTCGTTTAAAAAAATTACAAAAAAAAAGAAGTTAAAAATGTTTTAAAAATTTAATTTTTATAAAATGTGTTAGATATTTTTCATTTTACCAAAGTAAATCAAAATATCTCAATAATAAATCAGTTCTTTTTAATAATTTATAGGAAATATTTTTATTAAAATTTTTGATTGAGAGGGACGACTGCCCCACTCATCTCTACGTGGCTCCATCCAGAGGCGGTCTTGAATTATCTTAAATTTTATAAGACCCTAAATGAATTCTTAAAATGAGGCTCTTACTAATAAATGATAAAAAAATAAATAAGTTATATTATACACTAAAAATTGAAATTTCTCTGAATTCATTTGGAAATCTCAGACGACCGTCTATGTCCGCTCTTCTTAGGACCACCCGTTGCTCCACCACCCCCTGTTGCTTGTTAACTATATACATGCGGTGCTTGCTTTAGGATAAATCACTTTTAATTCAATAACAAAAGGTTTCAATATAAATCAATTACAATATACTTTGAAACAGTGTCTTGTTCCCTGGTCTAAGAATTTCTCTTTTATTTCAATTATTTATAACAAAACAATAATTTATTTTAAGGTTTTTTTTTGTCCTTACCTAGTGAAAATATCATGCAAGGGCATAATGTTACTTTCAAAACCATTCAACCTTTTTTTATTTCTCTGTTAAAAGATAAGAGGTGAGTATCCCTTATCTTATTCATTATCGAACCTGACCATTACGCTTTGAAAGTGCTTATTTTTGCTAATCCAGTTATGTCCCTAGGGCAAAAAACCATTCAACTTAATAGAACTTTTATAATGATTAGTGTTAGACGCCTACTTTTCATATTTGTTAGATGTTCGTTAAAGTTAGTCATTTTTCGCGAGTTGGGCAAATTAAACCCTAATTTTTATTATAAAGGATAAATAAATTTGTAAAGTAAAACTTCGAAAAGAATATACACTTCTAAGCAATATTTCCATCATACATCTCAAGTAAAATGATTTTCATTCTTTAAATTAAATAATTAGATATGGCAATTTGTGTCCCAACACGATAGCTTGTATGACACTGATTTCTCATGTTGTTGTTGACATAATTGATACGATTATGAGTCCGTTTATTAATCATGTCGTATTTTGTGAAAAAGATATCAATTCGTAAATCTGCTTATAACACACATAATTATTTTATTTTATTATTATAATGTCATAAACGTTTTCTTATAGCATTCATATCATGTCAATCCATCAATGACCTATTTAAGAATAACAACAACATATTTTTTGACAATCAAAAATTGTAATAATCGACGAATATCCCACTCCGCCTAACATTCGAATCGCTCAATCAGCCTAGCCTCAAATCACTCAATCAGCCAAGTAACCAAATCATCCTAACCAGTTAAAACAGCAACAGAAGCAAGAGACAGTTGCACAAACATGATCCAACAGTTGAAAGATATGATGCACGTTTTTATCTGTTATCATAAATAGCATATCATGAAATGAAGTACAATCTGGAAATTACCACGATCATAGCGGTTGCATTCCAGCAGAACGTGAGGTGCCACTTGATCCACCAGTTTCCAACTGCTATGTACACGACTGGGCTGGAGTGCCATTCAATGGTAATTCCATGTTGAGAGAACAGATGGTTGAGATTCTCTAGAACCAATTCTGTTTCGGAGTAAAGCCGATATGGCCTTAATATAAAAAGCCATATTCCGATCGGATAGATATGGCTTACCCATGGCAGAAGAATTATAAAATTCCTGAATTCTCATTATTCATGGGGTCAGGAGAAATATCCACTGTCGAATACATAGGGAGGTTCACACTTCAGTGCAAAGAGGTGAATGATTTTCACAAGTTGAGGTTATTCCATAACTCTTTATCAAGAATGACTTTCTCTTGTTTTATCAATTTAGTATTGAACTCAGTGGAAAAATGGTACCAAATGGAACAACTCTTCCATGCACAGTTTTATAAGACTGAGTCAGAAGTTACCTTGGTTGATCTAGCCAACCTACGGAAACTACCGAATGAATGGGTCGAGACTTTCCTTGAGAGGTTCAAAACGGCCAAGAGAAAATGCTTCAAACCTCTTCCAGAAAAGCAATTTGTGAAAATAGCTCAGATTTATCCGAGTCTCGATTTAAAAAAGAAGTTCCAAGATAAGGAATTGCCAGACCTTTTTCAAGTTGTCAGCAATGTGGTGAGATAAGAACGGTTATTGAGAGAGGATGAGAAAAATAAAAACTTGAGTAGAGGTACATAATACAAGGATGTCCACTATGAGTTGAGTGATGTGGAAGCTAATCAGGACGACTTGTCTCTGGTTGAGCTAGTTGAATGGAAGTCTTACTTATATAAGGTATTTCCTGGACCAGCGATAAGAATTGGGAATGATAATTCAACCACAGAAACTAGAAAATTATAGATCAAAACAAATGTTATATTTGACAAGTTATTTAAAGATAAGCAAATTAGGTTAAGCGATCGACATAAGTTGCTGAACCCTGAACAAATTCGGGGTAAAAAATATTATAAATGTCATAATGTATGGCCTCACCTCATTAACAATTATCTTATATTTCAAAATGTGTTGCAAGATGCTACTGAGTCAGGCCGAATTACGTTCGAAAATAAAGACAAGATGGCTATGGATGAGAATGTAGGGGTTTTATGGGGAATATCCGGTAACGTAGCGGAACACGGAAAATCAAAATTTTTCGATTTCAATAATTTTTCTTGGATCAATTAAATAAACTTATTTATTTAATTATCCAATACTTAAAAACTGAAATTTAACTCAAGAAAACATATTTCTTAAAAATTACCGTTTGACCCATAAACTTTGCATTTTGTTCATTTTAGTCATCAAATTGTCAAATATAATTTTGAATGATTTTAAATCAATTCTAAAATGATTTCCAACACATAAAAAATAAATTACAACAAAATCCCCAAAATTTATCAAATTGTCGAACAACCCATAACTTTTCAATTTTTGCAATTTGGTCCATTTTTGTTCAAAACATGTCAAGATCAAATCCAATCAACCCAAAAATTAATATGCATCATATACACATCATAATACATCACATATATGAAAATCCCAAAATTTGGAAAGGGTTATGAACCATAATTTTATAATTTCTCCAAATTGATAAATTACACCAATTAATTAAATCCAACACTTTAATTCAATTTTTACCACACCAAACAAGTCTCACCACCATGAAACAACTCAAGAAAAGTTCTAGGTCATCAATGAGTGGCTTAGCAACTCTAGAATGACAACTTGATTATCAAATAATCAAAAGAGAGTTTAAGAACTTATTTCAAGCTCACTTTGTTATCATACATGCTTTCATCCCTCAAACAAGTTCACAACCATTTAAGCACAAACTAAAATTGTAGAGAAAACATTCTAGCAACACATGTTGAAGCTAAGCATGATAGAAACAATTTCTTAGTTGAAAGGTTTAAGAAAAAACTTACAAAATCCAAATATTTCCAAGCTTTTTCTCCTTGGTTCTTCAACTTTGCTTTCAACTTTTTGTTATGTTCTTGGTAACTTGTTTAACCTAATGAATGAAAAATGAAACCAAACAATTTATACTCTCCAAAATTTTCCTTGGCAAAATTTTGTGAGCAAAATAAATATGTAGATTTTTTTTTGATTCAATAATTCATTAATCAACTTGTGTATATGATCATAACTTCATTTAATGATTTACTACAAGTCAAATAAAGCAACTAAAGTCATTTCCTAAAGTTATCATAACTAAAGATATTTATATTTTTAATTACTCTAATTATTTAAATATAAATATTTTAAATATATGTATTATATTTACTTTAAATATTCAAATACATATATATTTATGATATATGTCAAATATCACAATTTGACATTTAATTAATGTGTAACATTCATTAAATACAAATACCCATTAATTGGGAAATGACCATTAGGTCCATTTGCATGTATTTTTCGTTTAATCTTTAAACGACTTATAAATAATCAGTATTATTCATAATAGTTGCCCTAGTGCTCTACGAATATATTTCACTAGTGAGACTCTCTAGATTCAAGCATATCCGTCACGAAATCCAATTTCATGTCCATAATTTACCCACCCGTAAATTATGATGACCACATATAAACTCGATGAATCATACAGGTCGAGGTCATGACATATGTTTAATTCCTTCATCACATGTATCCGGATATTTCTCATAGATATAGATGTAAACTTCAAATCTCTATCGGGACAATCCCGTCGACGTCTCTATTAACAATCTCTAAAAAAACACTTAGAACTTCCATCTAAAATGTACCACGGGCCCATGATTTTTATCTGATTGCTAATCATATATGGACTACCTATGCTTTGTACACAGAACTGAAGGATCCTATCTTGACACACACATGACACCCTGAGGATCTGTCCACACCCAACGAACATACGGAGGTCTGATCTAAATAGATCGGTGATATGATTGCCATCTAAGTGTGGAAGATGTCTCATGTGCCCATAGTGGTATCTCAAGTCGAAGAATCACTTATGCTACTCAACCCGAGAAGATTCTTATTTACGTTGGTGTACCATCCATTAAGAATCTTCGGTGAGTCGTTCATTATTTATCCGCTGTAAACACTTACACGTCTATATGAATCTCTAAGACTCATGGTTCATTGAGAAACCATTGGAATCATATATTCCAGTATACAACATGTACCAGTCTCAACATGTTTACTTTACTGACCAAGTAGTGTAAACCTTGACCAGGAATAGTATAAGAATGACAACGTCATGATACAACTCAATGTCAGTTGCGACGCTTTTGTTATTGTATCATGACTAATTATTCTAAGGTCAATTACGTCTTTACCATATTAAAAGATATATTATATTATAGAAACTGCTTATTTTATTCATAATAAAATGTTTACAAGAGTATTTACAAGGAAATATAACAGGTAATTGGCGCTCTGAACACCAACCCCAACAAAATCTCTCACTTGCTTTAGTGCCAATATCGATTGTATCTAATACCCATCGACTCCACATGTTTATCAAATAACTTCAGAGGTATGGCATTCATAAGTGGGTCTGCTACATTATCTTCACTTGGTACCTTGCATACGGCAATATCCTCTCGCGACACAATCTCTCGAATGATATGGTATTTGCGTTCCACATGCTTCGAATTCTGATGCGCCCTTGGTTCATTTGCTTGCGTAATGGCTCCAATATTATCACAGTATAACAGAATCACATTCTCAATACTTGGGACCACTCCCAATTCTGTGATAAAGTTCCTAATCCATACAGCTTCCTTTGCAGCTTCAGAAGCCGCAATGTATTCCGCCTCTGTGGTGGAATCAGCAGTTGACCCCTGTTTGTAACTCTTCCAGCAAACTGCACCTCCGTTAAGGGTAAAGACGAATTCAGATGTAGACTTTCTATCATCGGGATCCGATTGGAAGTCGGAATCTGTATACCCATTAACTTGCAGTTCATTTCCTCCATAAATAATCAAATTATCTTTAGTACCTTTAAGATACTTCTGGATATGTTTAATGTCCATCCAATGGTCATTGCCTGGATTGGACTGATATCTACTGGTTACGCTAATAGCGAAACTGATATCAGGCCTAATACATAACATGACATACATTATACTACCCAAACACGAAGCATAAGGTTGGTTAGACATTCTAACATTCTCATCTTCTGTTTACAGATACATCTTCTTTGAAAGATGAATCCCATGTCTGAACGGTATATTTGCTGTCTTACAGTTACCAAAATTATACTGTTCCAAGATCTTATCTATGTACGTTGATTGAGATAACTCAATCAGCTTCTTTTCTCTATCTCTATAGAGTTTTATGCCTAAGACATAAGAAGCTTCTCCCAAGTCCTTCATGGAGAAATTATTACATATGTAAGCTTTGACGCCTTGCATCATCTCTATATCATTCCCAATGATTAGGATGTCGTCAACATAGAGGACTAAAAATACCACCATGCTCCCACTGGCCTTCTGATACACACAGGATTCTTCCGAATTCTTGACAAAATCAGACAATCTAATAATCTCGTCGAATCGAAGATTCCAACTTCGTGAAGTTTGTTTAAGTCCATAAATGGACTTCTTAAGCTTACATACAATACCCGAGTTCTCGCTGGATGCAAAACCCTTCGGCTGTTCCATATAGATTTCTTCATCAAGAAATCCATTTAGAAAAGCCGTTTTGACATCCATTTGTCAAATCTCATAATCATGATAAGCAGCTATAGAAAGCAAAATCTTAATAGACTTAAGCATTGCTACTGGCAAAAAAGTTTCATCGTAGTCGACGCCAGGTCGCTGCGTGTAACCTTTTGCTACCAGTCAGGTCTTATAGGTTTCAACCTTTCCATCATGCCCGCGCTTCCTCTTGTAAACCCATTTACAACCGATAGGAATAATTATTTCGGGAAGCGGAACCAAGTCCCAAACGTGATTCTCATGCATTGAGTCTAACTCGGATTTCATGGCATCTTGCCACTTCACGGAGTCGATGTCCAACA
Source organism: Zanthoxylum bungeanum (assembly GCA_019454045.1). Taxonomy (NCBI): domain Eukaryota; kingdom Viridiplantae; phylum Streptophyta; class Magnoliopsida; order Sapindales; family Rutaceae; genus Zanthoxylum; species Zanthoxylum bungeanum. Next base: position 9,518 of record SKCR01054124.1, on the reverse strand, counting down.
TCGATTCTCTATAGGTAAAAGAGTCAGTTTTTTCAACTAAGAGAACATAAAGACTTTTTTCTTGTATCAAATACAAGTGTTCAGGAGGTCTAGATACCGTTTGCGACCTACGGAGTGTGTATGTTGAAGGTTCTTCATTTACTTGAACTTCAGGTTCCTCCGTTGGTTCGTTGTTTTCAGGTTGGACTTCATCAAGTTCAACCTGTCTATGATTACCACCTTCTGACAAAAATTCTACCTCTAGAAATTTTACGAAGCAAGCTACGAACACATTTCGATGCTCGGTATCATAGAACAGATATCCCTTCATATTCGAAGGATATCCAACAAACCTAAACTTTTACCCTCGAGGCGAAAACTTATCTTGTTGAGCTATCATGAGATAGGCAGGACAACCTCAAACCTTAACCTAATTAAGATTTGGTTTCTTACCGGTCCATATCTCATATGGAGTCGTAGGAACAACTTTTGAAGGAATCTTATTCAAAAGATGTGCAGCTGTTAAAAGAGAGTAGCCCCATAAGTAATATGGAAAATCTGTAAAACTCAATATAGATCAGATCATATCCAATAAAGTCTGATTTCTCCTCTCAGACACTCCATTGTGTTGTGGAGTACCTGGAGAAGTATATTGAGCGAGAATCCCATTCTCCTTCATATAATCCATGAACTCACTGTTCATATATTCGCCGCATCGATCAGATCGTAGGCATTTAATATGTTGACCACTCTATTTTTCTACTTCATTACGGAACTCTTTGAACTTTTCAAAGGTTTTCGATTTATGTCTCATCAGATAGACATAACCATACCGTGATAGATCATCGGTAAAGGTAACGAAGTACGAATAATCATTGTAAGCAGTCTGACTTAGTGGACCACACACATCAGAATGTACGAGTTCCAGTAAGTTAGTGGCACGATGTCCAACACCAGAAAATGTGGCTTTGGTCATCTTACCCTGAATACATGATTCACAAGTTAGATATGGTTCAATGGTGAGATCTAGTATCAAACCATTCCTAACCAATTGGGTAAGGCGTTTCACGTCTATATGACCTAGCCTCATATGCCAAAGTTCAGTATTATTAACTACAGGTAAACTACGTTTATTAATCCTAGTATTCAAAATATCTCTAGAAGAATACAATGTGTAATGACCATGCTCATTTGGACAACAAAGAATCTGAATATTATGTTTATCATATAAATATAAAGAACAATTCTTAATATTAACATGATAACCTTCTGTATCTAATATAAAAAGAGATATAATATTTGCTACACATCCTGGTATAACGTAGAAATCATTTAACAAAAGGCTCCCACTCGATAAGGGTATCTCGCATACTCCCAATGCAACTGCATCAAGAGAGTCTCCACTCCCAAAACGCAACTGCATCTCTCCAGGTTTCAGCTTCTTACTTTCCTTCAGCACCTACAACGAATTGCAAATGTGAACAAGACAAGCAAAATCCAAAATCCAGCTGGATGTTACAGCTTCACAAGCTAGTGAGATATCATGACTTTGCTGCAATGATGACATTTGTCTTCAGATGCCCTATTGGGCTTAGCTATCTTTCCTTGCGGTGGGAGACCGAAACCCTTTTTCTTCTTCGCTTTCGTCTTCTTTCCCTTTGGCTTGGCCTGTGAAGAAGCAGAAAATGAAGTAGGTTTCGGAGGGCAAGTCGAGTACTTCCTTCCTTAGGTCCTCTTCCGCTGTGATCAGCATCCTATGCAGTTCATGGTAGGAACAGATAATCCCATTCATGTTGAAATACATTACGAATTGGCGATAAGAAGCTGGGAGCGAACCAAGAATGACACTCTTACCGAGAATGTCATTCAGAGGGAGATTATGTTGCCTCAGTTGTTCGATCAAATCGATCAAGTGAAGAACATGTGAGCTCACAACTTGCCCCTCGTCCAGTCACGCATGGAACAGTTCCATCGTAACTTTATGAACAACAATTTGTTCTTAGTTTATATATGATTCTCTTAATCGCATCATTATACTATACGCATCTGACATGCCATAGTATTGCCTCTTGAGTTTCGATGCCAGTGAACTTAATATATATGATTTAACTTTTAAATCATCATATTTCCAAGCTTGGAAAACTTATAGTTCCTCCGGTGTTGCGTCCTCAGACACAGCAAGAGGCAGCGAACCCTCAAGTACATATCCCAATTTTTGGATTCAAGAACAATCCTTAAATCCAAATCCCAATCAGCAAAGTTCTCAGCGCCTTTTAGTTTGTTCGTATCCAAACCGCCATCGCAAATCTATCATATAGATTACGAAAAACGGTTAGCAGAATTAAACAGTTTCAAATAATATCGAAAGCATTAACTAGATCATGGATTTTTAATCTAAAAATGCCCATCCCACTAAATCATGCAATACTGTAATCCCCAAACAGAATACAAAGATTAATAATTAAATTAAATACAAATAGTGAAAGGTGGATCCATGAATATATTTCAGCTCACAGCTTTGGCACGTTCTCGCCTACATATTATTCATCAGGTAGATAACTCATTGTCAATCACTCAATAATGACTCATGGGTTTCCGGTCCTGGTAGTTTCTCGTTGTGACAGCTTTAGCACGTTCACAAGGAGGCATACCAAGGTTAAACTTGTCAATGATAAACTCAAGCTACTTGCGTAACCCTGACAGCTTTGGCACGTTCAGGATTCCGCTTTTGCTTGAATTTATCTAGTATCAAATATACATCCGGCATAAATAAATTTCTATCGGCTACACCCTCACAGCTTTGGCACGTTCTCGGATGTAGTCATAGAACATATATCCATAAACTGTATTGACAAGACGGACCATGTAACATGCATCATATACATAATTAACATAAAACCTAATTAATTAGGGATTTTCCGCAAAAAGAGGCTTTTACTTTATTTAATCAAATTAAATAAACATATGCATGCATAAAGTAAAGATTAAATTAAACATTGAATTTAAAGTCATAATCATATCGAGTGTTCAGAATCAGACTCACCATGATACCATTTTGTAGAAGTTTTATAGGGAATATGTGGTAACGCAGCGGAACACGGAAAATCAAAATTTTCCGATTTCAATAATTTTCTCGGATCAATTAAATAAACTTATTTATTTAATTACCCAATACTTAAAAATTAAAATTTAACTCAAGAAATCATATTTTTTGAAAATTACCGTTTGACCCATAAACTTTACATTTTGTTCATTTTAGTCCTCAAATTGTCAAATACAATTTTGGATGATTCTAAATAAATTCTAAAATAATTTCCAACATATCCAACACATCAAAAACAAATTGCAACAAAATCCACAAAATTTATCAAATTGCCGAACAACCCATGACTTTTCAGTTTTTGTAATTTGGTCCATTTTTATTCAAAACATGTCAAGATCAAATCCAATCAACCCAAAAATTAATATGTATCATATACACATCATAATACATCACATATATGAAAAGACCAAAATTTGGAAAGGATTATGAACCCTAATTTTATAATTTATTCAAATTGACAAATTACACCAAATTAATTAAATCCAACACTTTAATTCAATCTTTACCATACCAAACAAGTCTCACCACCATGAAACAACTCAAGAAAAATTCTAGGTCATCAATGAGTGGCTTAGCAACTCTAGAATGGCAACTTGATTATCAAATAATCAAAAGAAAGCTTAAGAATTTATTTCAAGCTCAATCATACATGCTTTCATCCTTCAAATAAGTTCACAACCATTTAAACACAAATTAAAAGTGTAGAGCCAACATCCTAGCAACACATGTTGAAGCTAATCATGATAGAAATAATTTCTTAGTTGAAAGGTTTAAGAAAAAACTTACAAAATCCAAATATTTCCAAGCTTTTTCTATTTGGTTCTTCAATTTTGCTCTCAACCTTTTTGTTATGTTTTTGGTAACTTGTTTAACCTAATGAATGAAAAATGAAACAAAACAATTTATATTCTCCAAAATTGTCCTTGGCCGAATTTTGTGAGCAAAATAAATATCTAGATATATTTTTTTTTGTTTCATTAATTCATTAATCAACTTGTGTATATGATCATTACTTCATCTAATGATTTTCAAAAAGTCAAATAAAGCAACTAAAGTCATTTCCTAAAGTTATCATAACTAAAGATATTTATATTTTTAATTAATTTAATTATTTAATAATTAAATAATTATTTAAATATAAATATTTTAAATATATGTATTATATCTACTTTAAATATTCAAATACATATATATTTATGATATATGTCAAATATCACAATTTGACATTTAATTAATGTGTATTTAATAAAATCATTCATTAAATACAAATACACATTAATTAGGAAATGATCATTAGGTCCATTTGCATGTATTTTTCGTTTAACCTTTAAACGACTTATAAATACTCAGTATTATTCATAATAGTTGCCCTAGAGCTCTACGAGTATATTTCACTAGTGAGACTCTCTAGATTCAGGCATATCCGTCAAGAAATCCATTTTCGTGTCCATAATTTACCCACCCGTAAATTATGACAACCACAGATAAACTCATTGAATCATACAGGTCGAGGTCTTGGCATATGTTTAATTCCTCTGTCACAGGTATCCGGATATATCCCAGAGATATAGATGTAAAAGTCAAATCTCTATAGGGACAATCTCGTCGACATCTCTATTAGCAATCTCTAAAAAGAACACTTAGAACTTTCATCTAAAGTGTACCACGGGCTCATGGTTTTTATCTGATTGCTAATCATATATGTACTACCTATGCTCTGTACACAAAACTGACAGATCATATCTTGACACACACAGGACACCATGCAGATCTGTCCACACCCAATGAACAGGCGGAGGTCTGATCTAAATAGATCGGCTATGTGATTGCCATCTAAGTGTGGAAGATGTCTCATGTGCCCACAGTGGTATCTCAAGTCAAAGAATCATTTATGCTACTCAACCCGAGAATATTCTTATTGACGTTGGTGTACTATCTATTAAGAATCTTCGATGAGTCGTTCAATGTTTATCTGCTATAAACACATACACGTCTATATGAGTCTCCAAGACTTATGGTTCATTGAGAAACCATTGGAATCATATATTCCAGTATACATCATGTATTAGTCTCAACAGGTTTACTTTACTGACCAAGTAGTGTAAACCTTGACCAGGAACAGTCTAAGAATGACAACGTCATGATACAACTCAATGTCAGGTACGATGCTTTTTCAACTGTATCATGACTAATCATTCGAAGGTCAATTACGTCTTTACCATATTAAAAGATATATTATATTATAGAAACTGCTTATTTTATTCATAATAAAATATTTACAAGAGTATTTACAAGGAAATACAACAAGGAATTGGCGCTCTGAGCACCAACTCCAACAGAAAACCCATTCCCCAAGTCAATAGAAATGAATATGATTAATCTGGACCTGACCAGAATGAGCATGTCTAAATTCAAATTGGTTCTGGATGAAGAACATGACAACAAACATCCCGACATGTTTGAGCGACTGAGTCCCAGAAGAAAAGAAGAAGACCAAGAAATATAATGCGTTTGGTGCCGTAACAGCTTAACATAGATGAAAGAGTTGGAGGCAACCTTTGAAACAAGACCCCTACCAAGTAGCACTCGAAGTATGGCATCAAGGAACCTTTGCCCCGATGTTCTATGGGGAACATTCAAACTTCCTCCACAATGTCAGGACTTTTCGACCCTAACTACGCAAGTCCAACCTGTGGCATTCACATAACAAGCAAAATGGGAGGATAATTCCAACTGATGAGATGATACAGATGCAGTTCAAACGACATCAAAAGAATTATGATTGTATAGTACACCAGAGACTTGGAGCGGACTGTCATAAAGGCTCACACGTGTCACATGTTACGACAAGTGAAAGAGGTGATAAGACAGTTGAAGAGAAGCCCAAAAACATCCCCATGGAAATTGAGCCGACTCTAGAGTACAAAGAGCCGATGAGATTTGATTTCATGATAGATATGGAGAATGAGATGCTGGAGAACCCTCTATCATTATCCAATTTGGTAGTATTCCACTTATTATGGCCAATCATTATCTGCTACCAGAGAAGTTTGAATGGAAAAAGGGTGAAGTCCAAAATATGGAAGAAGATGTCTACAATACCGAAGAACCAGAAGCAACAACCTTTACCATAGAAGAAGTAAAGGAGCACCAAAAGGATAACATGACCGAAATCGAAGAGGAGATCGATTTGTACACAGAAATACGTATAAGAATGACAATTTAAAATCGACTCATGAAAGAGCTTTATGAGGGAGGGAATCCAGTAGTGGGCACCCCGCGAGAAGACACAGAACGATTTCAATACTATGTATCGTATAGTAAGCCCAAACTAAGGTGGAGAATGTCGCGGGCCACGCCAGCCAGAAGTTTTGATTGTGGGGTTTCGTCCAGCGGCACACCACCCATACTGCTTTCGGGTTGGGATTTATAAACACCCAAGGAATAAGTGGAAGAAATTTTCACTATCCAGGCCGAAAGTCAACAAGATATGGACAATGACAAGAATAAGCAAAAAATATATATATATAGCCGGCCAAAATGGTGATATTCCAAAGACCCACACATCAGTTTACAAAATATCTCAGTCCATTATACGTAAAGGCAACCATAAATAGTGTGCTTGTTTCCAAGGTATTAATCGATAATGGAGTAGCAATCAATGCCATCCCAGTAAGAATGCTGAAGAAGTTCGCAAAATCAGAAGTATATCTCATCCCACCAGAAGTTGTTTTGACAAGCTTCATTGAGGAAGCCACAATGGTAAATGCGTTATTCCGCTGGACAGATTGGAAGCACAACTAGAACAACCATGTTCTTTTTCACTAATGGACCTACAAGTTACAACGTACTCCTAGGACAAGACTCGACTCATGGGAGCTGGTGCATTTCTTCATCCTTCCATTGGTGCTTAGTTTTTTGGAACCAGAAGGACGAAGCTGAAATTGTACACGTAGATAGCATACCGTTAACAATCAAAATGAATTTTACAGAATACTATATGTACGAAGGAAACTATGGACTAGTCTGAATGGTAAATGAAGGGGAAGAAGCCACTATTGTTGCACAAAATAACGAGCTGTGTTCGGCTATGTTCCTAACAGACCTATTCACACGAATGAGGCCAAATATTATGGCCTTCAGAGATGATGGTAGCAAACATTGTGGCCTGTAATTAGCCAGAAGTCCAATAAAACAAATGATGGTATAAAAGAAACCTGAGGGATACGCCACACTAGTGGTAAGCCGAGCCAAACTCATGGCTCATTATCGGGAAAATAAATCAAAATTTTATAAGCAGACCAACGATTTCAGCCTTAAGAGATAATTTGGCAGTGCAACATATCGAGTACCAGATAGAAGTAGAGGCATTTAAGATTGATTATCTCGAATAATGAAGTTCCAGAAGAAATATCGAAGGCTTCAGAGGTAAGCTGGACGGGCATCTGAAAATGGGTTTTGCAAAAGCACAAAAGCCATTAGAATAAGTCAACTTGGGAGATGAGTGAAAAAATCCCCTACCTACAACAGTCATATGCTAGGTGAAAAGGTACTTAATAAGCTCATATATATTTTAAAAGATTACAAAGATTGTTTTGCATAGGAATATAAAGAAATATTCGGTCTAGATAAAAACTTATTAGAATACAGATTATCTATTAAGCTAAATTATAAACCGCATAAGCAACCACCTAGAAGGTTCGCTCCTAATATCTTGCCTGAAATCAAAAAGGAAATTGAACCATTATTAAAGGTAAAATTCATTAGAATGATCATATATGTAGAATGGTTGTCTAACACCGTCCTAGTTATTGAAAAAAATGGCAAATTGAGAATATGCAATAACTTTAGGAATTTAAATTTAGCTACACCCAATGACGAATACCCTGTGCCTATTGTAGATTCTTTAGTAGATTCAACTGCTGGATATAAGATATCTCTTTTATGGATGGATACTCAAGATATAATCAAGTTTATATTTCTGAGGATCATATCCATAAAATTGTCTTAAGATGTCCATAAGCTTTAAGATGTTTTGAGTGGGTAGTCAGGTCATTCGGCCTAAAAATACATGAACAACGTACCAAATGGATATAAATTTAATTTTCCATAACATGATCACCAATTTTATAGAGGTGTACGTGGACGATATAATGGTCAAATCAATGAAAATAGAGGAATACTTCGACCAGTTGAAACGATCATTTGAACGAATTAGGAAGGTCAAGCTTAAGATGAATCCTCTAAACTATGCTTTTACGGTAAGTACATGTAATTTCTTAGGCTTCCTGATACATTGGAGATGAATTGAGATAGAAAAAAAAACAAAGTTATATCCAATTTAAAGGCCAAATCCCCAAACCATAAAAAGGAAGTATATGGATTCTTAGGGTAAGTTAACTTTCTAAGAAGGTTTATCTCTAACTATGCAGGAAGAACTAAAGTCTTCTCATCACTATTAAGGCTTAAAGATCCGGACAACGTATTCTGGACCTTTGTCAAGGGTGTTTGAAAACTAAAGAGGCAGGGCTTACTGGCACCCCTAGAACATAAACCATTACCAAATCATATTCCTCGCCACATCAACCTTGACCAATATTGTCAATTCCATCAACAGAAAGGGCATAACATCGAAAATTAGGTCTGCCTCCGACATAAAGTTTGAAACCTTATAGACAGCCGTAAAATTCTCGACCCATAAAAGAACCAACCTAATACCACCAGAAACCATCTACCAAACAGGTAATGTCGTGGCCACTTTGAAAGTTCAACCATTTACAAGGTTCCAAGTAGCCACTGTCATTGAGGAGTGGGCAGACCCCAAGGTAGCAAAAAATATGAAGAAAATAAAATATGGGCCTAATGATGGACTCCCAAGGTAGAAAAAAGTATGAAGAAAAATAAAGTATGGGCCTAATGATGGACTAGGGGAGTAAGGTCAATGGGTGAGTACATTTCCAGATTTCAAAGATTAGACTACCAAGAAGGGGCTTGGGTATCATTCCGATGATGAAGAGAAGCTGAGGGCCAAGAAGAAATGAACGCGGTTGTATGACTACTTTGTGATATCAATAAGCTAAAGAACCTTGCGAAGTCAATGGTGTCACTGTGCCAGGCTTCGAGATCTTTGCTGATGTGGTAGATTGGAACGAAAGTCTAATGATCGAAGAAGAAAGGGAAAAGAATGGCACAAATCCAGGACCATAAAATAAGCCAGAAACATAATGGGAAGAAAAACTTCTCATGCTGTAAGAGCTGTGTTGCGATATTTTCTATCGTACCGTAAGTGTACGGTGTCAAGTTTTAGTAAATGATAAGTATGAGTGTCGAACCCACAAGGATTGGAATTTAATTTGCACTAAGTACTACAATTTCTAACCCTAACTTTATCTAAAAACACAATCTAAATTTAAAGTAGATGAAAACTTAAAAACAA
>SKCR01054123.1:0-36988 GCA_019454045.1 Zanthoxylum bungeanum | reverse complement strand
TCATCTTCGCCAGAATCGTCTTTATTGTCTTGTTGGCTGCCTCAACTGCTCCATTAGCCTGCGGCCTGTACGGTGAAGACTTATGATGACCTATCCCATACCTCTGTAACATCGCCTTGGTCTCTCCCTGAAACTGGACTCCATTGTCCGTAACCACGTGATGCGGCATACCGTACCGGCATATGAGATCCGAGCTATGAACTTAGCCATTTGTTTTGCCGTGACATTACGGAATGACTCGGCTTCTACCCATTTCGAGAAGTAGTCCACTGCTACCACTATAAAGCGATGTCCATTTGACGCATTCGGCTGAATCTCTCCGATCATATTAATTCCCCATGCTGAGAAAGGCCACGGTTATGACAATCCGTGCAATTCTGTATGTGGCAAATGATTCAAATTCCCATGCGCTTGACAATCATGACAGTGCCTTACCAACCGCGCGCAGTCGGCTTCCATGGTTGACCAGTAAAAGCCTTGTCTCACAATCTTGCGGGACAAGTTCAATCCATTCATATGCGGTCCACAGACGCCAGCATGCACTTCATCCATTATCTTCTGAGCTTCTTCCTTTCTCAAGCATTTCAGCTGAACACCGTTCGCTTGCCTTTTGTAGAGTTCTCCCTTCAGACTCACATATTGAGCAGCCAACTTCTGAATGGCGATTCTGTCTTTTCTACTCGCGTCCTCTGGGTATTCCCCATGTTCCAGGTACCTCTGGATGTCATAATACCACGGTCTTTCCGTCATCGACCTCTACTCCCAAGATCCTCTCTATCTCATAAACCGGTTTGCTGGCCGTTGTCAACACAAGTGGTCTCATCACCAATTCTCTGGATTCTCCCAGGTTGCGCTAGCGTTGCCAATGCATCTGCCATCTGATTTTCTTCCCGAGGCAAGTGCTGAAATTTGCAGTTAGGGATAGCATGTGCTAGGTTTCTGAGGTGGAATAAGTATGGCTTCAACCGTTTTTCTTTTAACTCCCATTCTCCTTGCATCTGTCGGATCACCAACATTGAATCTCCGTAAACATCTACGTTCGTAGCTCTCAAGGCTATTAATGCAGTCAAGCCGAATGCACATGCTTCATACTCAGCCATATTGTTAGTTACCCTGAACGTCAACCTCTTGGCCATAGGCAAAGTCTCTCCCCCATGGGTTACTATTACAATACCGATTCCGGCTCCCTTGCAGTTCACTGCTCCGTCAAAATACATCTTCCATCCTTGGACTGCTATAGCTTGGATTTCTTCGTCGGGGAATTCAAACTTGTACTGATCCCCTTCAACAGGTTGCAAGGCTAGGAATTCTGCCACGCGGCTCGCCTTTGATTACCTTTGAAGTGAGGTACTCGATGTCAAATTCAGTCAACAGTATAACCATCTGCCCAGCTTTCCAACTAGTGAAGCACCGAATGTAGATACTTCAAAGGATTCTACTTTGCGACCACTTGGATCTTGTAAGACTAGAAATAGTGGCGTAATTTCCTGGACACCCATACTACTGCCAGACAAATCTTCTCTACTTCTTGATAGCGAGTTTCGTACGGAAGTAGCTTCTTACTGAGGTAGTAGATGGCGTGCTCTACTCCTGTCTCATCGGCTTGTACCATCATCGCCCCCAGCGCTTCGGGTTCAATAGCCAAATAAAGCACCAAAGGTCTGCCCTGTTCCGGAGGTCTCAGATGGGAGGTTTCACCAAATATTCCTTATTCTGTCAAATGCTCCTAACACTGCTCGTTCCACTTTACTGGATGGTCTTTCCTCCTACAGCTTGAAGATAGGCTCACACACTGATGTCAATTTTGCAATGAACCGACTGATATACTGGATTTTCCCAAGGAATGCTCTGACCTTTTTTTTTCTAACCCAACGGGTATCCATGATGGCTTTTAAGACACAAGGGTTACATGATGCATGTATGCATGAGATGTATGCGATGCATGTAATAGATAAAAAAAGAGAACTTTAAACTACTTGGCCCATTATCATTTTAAAGTATTTAATCACACCATCGCGCGGTGCAAACTTGTCCCAGTTGAAAAGGCCCAACAGGTTTACACTTTGCAATGATACGGCTAAATAACTTCAAATGATAAAAGGCTCATTCACAAAGTGGCCCACCGGCATTTTAGAAGCTTTTGGCCCAACTGTCAAACGACACAAACTTGCCCCAGTTTAAATGGCCCAACAAGTTCACATCTTTTGACAAAAGGTCCAACTGGATCCAAATGACGGCGGTCCAACACACAAACATAGAATAAATAACTACCGGTTCTTTCAAGGCTAAGTTTCACAAGTGGGTTCACGGGGCGCGGACAAAGGCTCTCGTTTGACGAAGGATTACCCACAACTAGGACTCCCCACTCAAGGGTTCAAGCGACCAAGTGAGTGCACCTTTTTTATACCTTACGGTACGTGCCAACGAGTTACGGTGTGTGACTAACTGTCGAATGGATTTCCCGTTGTAGATTCCCCAGAGGGAAGGTGGAGCGAGGCTCTCTTAAGTACCCAAGCCCCTTAGGCTCTTATCGCTTGGTGTCAGGAATAAACAACGAGTCCTCCAAACTAGTATGTCACAACGAGCTACAGGTAATGATTTATCTGGGTGCCTTCACAGCTTTTCCCCGAAGGGTAGTGAGTGAAGGAAGACACCCAACCATCACCTAGCTTCAACAAAGCCTTTGATTAACCCCCTCAACCCACTATAGAAATGGTCAACTAATGCACAAATTATACACATCACAAGACATGATTTCGAGGCCAATTCTCTAATATCCCCAGTGGAGTCGCCAGACTGTAGACAACAGAACCTGGGCGACGCTGTTCTAGGCTCGCGGCCTAGTTGGGAAGTACAAAATAACATGGAGTCGCCACCCGGTGTGAACCGGGACAAAGATTTAAGGCCGCACTCACCCCTCGCAAGGGAAAACCTCAAACCGTTGGGTTCGGAATGGTCCCTTACTTATGTCATTGTGATGATATAATTTGTGCACTAAATCAACCGCATCTATCCAATAATCATGCTCAAGGGTACTTAGATCTAACATGCTTTTATCCAAATAATCCCACGCAATGTAACACAACAAGCATATTAAACCATTAAATCAACATGTATGAATCATTACTCAAACGCATCATAAACTAAGAACATGCATAGTGAACGACCTAAACATGCTTTAACGAACAAATAACAAACTAAATTAAACCATGCTTCAAATAATAAACAAATACCCTAAAGACTATAACATGCTCAAATACAAGTTTGGATGGGACAAGACATATGTCTCCTAAGTGGTACGTGGCGTTGTATCCCGAGTACAAACCGCACTACTGTCCATTCGGATTCGGCTACGGAATTTACGTCCGAGTTTCCATCCTATATACCACAAAAGGGAACACATGTCCCGCCCATCCAGCAATCAAATCATGCTTCAAACGACTCTCATCCAATTATATATCAAAGTAAAATAAAATAAAGAATAAAGAAGATAGGTAAAATACCCTCAGGTCTAACCTCTTTTGTCGATCTTTGGAAGCGCGTTCCAAGTCCGTTGGAAGGGCGAATGATCCGAAACCTTTCCAAATTATTTGCTCACTGTTTTCCCTTGTTGTTTTGATGCTTGGGCTGCTGTTTTACCTTCGTTTCACCGCCGTTTGATCGCTGCGTTTCAGGTCGCTGTTTCAGGCGTTTAGTGGACTGTTTTGGGTGATTTTGGTGGCTTAGGGAGGTGCGTTTGTAAGGCTTTTTTAGGGAAACTTTTTGGGGACTTATGGGATGGTTTCTAGATGGTTTTAGGGCTGTTTTGATGGGCTAAGGACGCAAGGAACCTGGACAGAACAGCGGCTACAACACAGCAGTTCACTGGTGCAGTGAAACCGTTTTCAGGGGCTGTTTTGGCGCTACTTTGGGGCTGCTTTGGGGCTGCTTTTTGCGGCACTTCAGGGGCTGGAAATAAGGTTTATTTTAGGGTAATTTAGGGCTGTGAATGGTGGTTGGAAGTTGGCAAAGGAAGGGTGTAATTGTGGGTCGTGCGTGAATGGTGTTGGTGGATGGTGGTGGATGCGGCAATGGAGGTTTCTTTGCTTCAAGAATGCGGCAATGGGGGGTCTTGGGGGATGTTTGTGCGTGCAAGGAGGGCTTCACAAGGTGTTTGAGGGATCTGTATCAGCCACCCTTGTGAATGGGGTGAAGGCCTCTTTTTATAGGCAAAGGGAAAAGGCTTTCCTTTTTTAGATTAGGAAGGAATCTCCTAATTGGTTTCTAATAAGGAATGCATCTCCTAATTAGGATTTGGGATTGGATTTGATTTGGTAATGATTTTATTTGATTTCTTTTATTTAGGTAAGGATTAATCAAGATTTTAACATGTGATTAATGTGCAATTTACCTAAATAAAGGGCAATGGGCGTGAATTACGTCTAATGGGCATGGGTTTGGTTTGACTTGGGTTGACTTGGTTTGACTTGGGTTGACTTGGGTATTTGGCTTGGTTTGGATTAGGTATGTGGTCTAGGGGAGTTTTGGGCCTAAGGTGAGCTTAGAAACGGAGGTATAACAAGCAACCGAAGCGAAACAACTCGGGTAAATCCATCAAAAATTATATTTTCCAACTTTACCCTTCCAACGTTCTTTCCCGCGGCTTTCATGACTAAGAGGGAGTTGTCTCCATATAAGACTCCTCATCGGGTGTTATGTAAAAATGCAATGCCTACAGGGGCGTTACGTATCGTCGTCCCCCCATATGCCTAACTAGAGTCAGGAGTGCAAATCCATAACTTTGGGGCGTTACGTATCGCCGTTCCGCAAAGCATGCCACTCATGTCCCTGAAACTAGTGGTCTTGGGGCGTTAAGTATTGCCGTCCCCCAAGCCATTGAACTAGAACTGGGGGTGCTGATCTATGCTACCCTCCAAGCTCTGAAACTAGGATCTAGGGGCATCTGTCATCCCTAATCATGAACTAGGATCTGGGGGCGTTACGTATCACCGTCCCCCTAATCCTCTACATGTGCACATGTACTGTCTGTCAATTCCATATCTAAATCAAGTTACATAATGAGGTGGGTTTTTCCCCCATGCCTCGAAAATATAAAACTCAGGTTTTGAAAATATTTCTTTTCTAAATCATTTATTAAAACATGCAAAACAAAATGTAATCTGATAATGAAATTGGCTAACGCCCTAAAAGCAAGAAAATAAATATGTTCATATAAAATAACAAACTGAGAATCAACTTAAGGGAATGTGTCCACTCACTGATTTAGAATCTGACTGGCACTGATTACTCTGTCGAAGAGAATTCTGGTTCCTGCGATGATCTATAAGCGGTAACTTGGTTAGAAAGTGAACTGAGGAACGTATTCTGAATCAATTCGAGTTTATCTATCCGAGTACTTTTATATTATTTTCTCAAGACATATCGCACTTATATCATGATGTTATATTTATACAAACTGATATGAGACCTTTAGGGTGGCCTCTAACGTGCTGGGGTTGCGCGTCGCGATGCACATGATTCTAGAAATATGATCTTTAAATTTCCAGGTTGCGTCGTGACACGTGCATTCCATAATTAAATATTTACCAATATCCTTGTACGCGTCGCGACGCGTGGTGAGTTGCGTCACGACGCCTAAATTCAGGCCTTGACTCCAATTCTCCAAGCCTAGTTTACTCAACAATCATTCCACACTTCCATATTACAACATCTACTCATCAATCCTATAAAATATCATCTTCAAACATGTTAGAACCATACTCCAACATCCATTTAACTTCTTAGTCCCATAATTCCAATTTAGTTCTACTTTAAGGATTCAAAAATTTAGGCCCCTCCCAATAAAATCCCATTCCATGCTTAATATGATACAAAATGCAATTCCAAATAGGTTTCTAACACTATCATAACTCCATATCATCAAGATTTCATGATTAACAATTTAGGTCACAATCTATTACCTTACTTTGCTTGATTTTCTCCATCTTCCAAGTCTTCCATGGTTGATAATGTTCTTCCTTGCTTCATCCTCTCTTTTCTTTCTCTTCTTCTTTCTCTCTTCTTCTATTTTCTTCCCTTCTTCTTCTTCTCTTCTTCTTTTTTCACGTTTCTTCTTTATTCTTTTTGTTCTATCATTTTCCAAATTTTATGAAATTATAATAGTAACCCCCTTTTTATACTAGGGCTTCTTTGAAATTGTCCAAAATAGAGAAAAGTTGAGAGATTTGTAGAAACTTTGAGAATTCTCTAGAATGACCCTCGGGCACTATTCATCTGAATTTTTTATCTGCATTTTTAATCCATTTCCAGTTCGAATTTACAAAAATGTTCAACGTGAAAGTTGTAGATATCGATCTCAGATTTCCGACGATATAAAGTTCATAAACATAGAAGTTCGTATGAGAAAGTTACTACCCAAATACCATGGGCTATCCAGTGTGGAACATCGTGGCATCTAATATCGGATTCTCGAAGAATTTTCTGATTGTTCCCAAAGTCATCTCTCGAGGATATATGTTTCCAAAAATGATTTATATTATGTGACACTCATCCCACAATGTAACAATAGTTGAGATTCCCGGTCGTTATAAATTCTCCCCCCTTAAATAAGATTCATCCTCGAATCCTCTTTAAACTTGGGATCTTACCATAGATCACATGATTCATGGGTTCCTTATAAACCACCAACTTGAACTGACTATATACCCATCGCCTTACACCACAGGACAATATGATGATCATGCTGAACCTAGAATATGATATAACTTGGAAGTCATAACTAAAACTATGCGCTAATTTGTCTGTGTGAATTCTTACGTTGCTGTAACTAATCTGTATCATCGAGGATTCTATTTGACTTAACAATGAAGGCCTTTTGCCCAGCTGATCATTTACCATTTGACTAGTAAGCATATGTGATTCTCCATCATTCTTAATATCTAACTCATGCATCGCACCTTTTTGTCAAATTTGGGTAAACTGTTTCAGAATTCATGGTTTATGTGAATATTGTAGGAAACGACTTTCCTTAGCGCAGAAGTTTCTTGTGGTGGCACCGGGTCCGGTATGGATCCTTAAGATTTTCTTTGCCTTCCCCTTTATTGTAGTAGCCGAGATCAATCCTTTGGTGTCCAACACTTGGATCAACCACTCGATCTTCCGAACCATGACTCGAAACCAACAAACCGAAGTGTGGGCTTTACTCACAAAGATCAAAAATCTAAACTATTTAGACAATTAAGATGTCACAATGGTGTTTGGCTTTTTGGAATTTCAAACACTCTCACAACATTTGTGAATGCTTAAACTCTCTCTATTTTCTCTCAAATTCTTTCTCACAACACTTGTGTGAATGAATGCAAAATGTTAACCTGAAGAAGTGAGATAAATGGTAGAGATTATATTGTCTTACACAAGCCAACTAACCTTGTCATTAAGCAACTAATGCTTTCTTGCAATAGCCAACACAAAAATGTGAATGCCATACCAAAGCATAAGAAATGATAAGTTAATATAAATAATAAATTGGAGAGCGTGGCAAGCCATATGGCTTTGTCTCCAAGGTAAATAAAAATCACCATCTCAATAATGATTAAATTACCTTCAATTATGTTGTAGTAATTATCTCATAATTATTACTAACTTGATTATCTCATAATCAAAGAATTCTAGAAAACATTAAGTTAAACTAATTTAACATAGTTTTCATTTGTGACAATGCATATTATTAATCTCATTAATAATATATAAATATAATGTGAGCATATTATTAGACAATCTAATTATATTTGGTTTGCTACAGTTTATCGAGCTAGCACGAGGACCAAATAGACCTACGGTTCCGAGCTCCAATAATTCCGAAATATTAATTAAACTCTTTAATCAAATATTACGAATTATTAACTCCGCGTTATTCCACTAAAAACTCAAATTTGAACTCCTGTTATCGTAGATGGATAAAATAAACCGAACAAATTCGGTGTCAATCGATATATTCATTACATATGGATATAGCCCTTCACGAATATCTCATAAATAGAGCCGGGTCAAAAGTCCGTTAAACCCCTCTAAATATTTTATCTCTTAAGTACCATTGATTCTATAATGAACAATTAATTCATAACAATTATGAATATAAAACTTTCTATTCGTAATAGAAAAGTTGAGCGCTCAAATTATTCAAGTCCTGAATCAACTCTTAAAAGAGATATTCTTATGCTTCTCGTAAGAATGAGTGAATACCATATCTATGTAAAACATTCCCAGCTACACACCAAACCATATCCCCAAAGTACGTAGTTATTGGCCGGGAATGCAACACTAACCTCACCATAGTAAATCAAAGGACATAGCTTGTCATGCAGGAGTTCATAGTCCACTCAGGATTAAGATCGAATCCATATATGACCATCTATTAGATAAAATGAATTTCTTCGGTTAACAGATATTAAAAGAAATTCATATTTATTTGAGTCCAGTCATATATGATCCATCATACAAGGTGCCTCCATTCCCATGTCACTACATGAACGATCCCGGATCAAGGTCGTCATACAAGTATAGAATGGACCGCAGCTATAGATAAACCACAAATAAAGTACCCTTTTTGTTTGCTCTCTATGGACTATTTAGATTACTAACTCCAGACTTAAATCCTCTTGTGCATCAAACATACATTAAGTCTGAAGGTACAATAGTAATCAAGGTAAACAAGACAATTGGACAATATGCGATATAAATCAAACAACTTTGATAAAATGAATAATGCATTTATTTTTATTACAATAATCAATTCCGTTTACAGTACATGAAGCTTTAGGACATAAATCCCAACAAACTCCCACTTGGACTAGAGCAAATGGGACATGTCATGTAATCCTAAACCCTTTAAGTGACCTTCAAACACTTTAGCCAATAAGGTCTTTGTAAACGGATCTGCCAGGTTGTCTACGGATGGAATCTGGATGACAGCGACATCTCCTCTCTGCATTATCTCCCCGATGAGGTGATATTTCCTCTCAATATGCTTACCCCTCTTGTGGTTTCTTGGTTCTTTAGAGTTTGCCACTGCACCACTACTATCACAATAAAGTGTGAGCAGTTTATCCATATTTGGAATAACTTCCAGATCTGCCAAGAACTTACGGAGCCAGACTGTTTCCTTAGCTGCTTCACAAGCTGCTACATATTCAGCCTCCATGGTGGAGTCATCAATACAAGATTGCTTAATGCTCCTCCATATTAGAGCCCCACCACCTAGGGTGAACACTGATCCAGACGTTGATTTCCTAGAATCGACATCCGTTTGAAAATCAGAGTCAGTATATCCTATGAGAATCATATCCTGACTTGTATATACAAGCATATAATTTCTCGTTCTCCGAAGATATTTGAGAATATGTTTCACCGCTACCCAATGATCTAATCATAGGTTGGATTGAAACCTACTGACTACTCCCACTGCAAAATAGATGTCCAGTCTCGTGCATAACATAACATACATAAGACTTCAAACTGCTGAAGCATATGGTATATGTTTCATCTCCTCAACTCCTTGAGGTGTCTTAGAAGACTGTTCCTTACACAAATGAATTCCATGCCTGAAAGGTAAATTACCTTTCTTGGAATTCTGCATACCAAATCGCACAAGAATCTTGTGGATATAGGATGATTGAGACATTGCTAATAGTCATTTATTGTGATCCCGAATGATCTGGATCCCAAATACATAACTTGCCTCTCTCAAATCTTTCATTTGGAATTGGTTAGCTAGCCAGATTTTCACGTCCGATAATATCTTTACATTATTCCCAATGAGTAAAATATCATCGACGTATAACACAAGGAAAACCATCTTCTCATCAATGATGTGCTTGTAGACATAAGACTCATCGATGTTCTGCTCAAAGTTATAAGACTTGATCGTAGTATCAAACCTTATGTTCCAAGATCTAGATGCTTGCTTAAGTCCATAAATGGACCTTTGCAACTTGCAAACGTTTTGCTCTTGACCTTTGGTAATGAACCCATCTAGTTGTACCATATAGATACTCTCATCAAGATTTCCATTCAAGAATGCAGTCTTGACATCCATTTGCCAAATCTCATAGTCATAATATGCGGTAATGGAAAGAAAAATCCTGATGGATTTAAGCATGGCTACTGGCGAGAAAGTTTCTTCATAGTCAACTCCCTCTTTCTGGGTATAACCTTTTGCCACTAGCCTAGCCTTGAAAGTCTGTATTTTTCCATCTATTCCTCTTTTTCTCTTGTAGATCCATTTGCAACCTATGGGTTTTACCCCATCAGATTGGTCTACAAGTTCCCAGACTGAGTTAGAGTACATAGACTCCATCTCGAGGTTCATGGCTTTGAGCCATTCCTATTTATCAATGTCTTCTATTGCACTATGATGGGTCAGTGGATCATCAATACCATCACAAGATGCAACAACTTGCACCTCACCATTTCCTATATAGTGTCCAGGTTATCTTACAACCCTCCCACTACGTTTAGGTGGTATGGTATCCTGATAAACTTGCATCTGACTTTCAGATGTAGAAGGTGTTATGTCTTTGTCAACATTTGACAATGGTGTACTGGTCATATCATGAAGTAACTCCTCAAGTAACACTTTACTTCGAGGTTTGAACTCTCTCATATAGTCCTCTTCAAGAAATGTAGCATTTGTCGACACAAATACTTTATTATCTTCTGGACTATAAAAGAATCCACCCATAGTTTCCATAGGATAGCCTACAAATAGGCACACCTATGAACGTGGTTCCAACTTAGTAGTCTTGTTCTTTAGCACATGTGCTAGACACCCCCATATGTGAAAATGTCGCAAACTAGCTTTATGATCATTCCACAACTCTAAGGGAGTCTTAGAAACAGACTTAGAATGAACTACATTCAGGATATACATTGCAGTTTGCAATGCATACCCCCAGAATGAACTAGGTAGAGTGTTATAACTAAATATTGATCTTATCATGTCTATTAGGGTGCGATTTCTCTTTTCTGCAACACCATTTTATAGTGGTGTTCCAGGTGCTGTGAGCTGTGAAACAATTCCATGCTCAACTAAGAATACCTCGAAATCTCTATCAAGGTATTCTCATCCACGATCTGATCATAGAATTTTGATGCTTTTACCTAATTGGTTCTCAACCTCAGCATGATACTCTTTGAACTTTTCAAATGTATCTGACTTGTGCTGCATTAGGTAAACATACCCATATCTGGAATAATCGTCAATAAAAGTGACGAATTATTCATAACCAGCTCGGCCTTCTACATTCATCGGTCCGCAAACGTCCGAATGTATTAGCTCAAATGTTTCTTTGGCTCTTATCCTTTTCCAGTAAAAGATCTCTTAGTCATTTTGCCTTCTAGACAGGATTCGCAGACATGTAAAGTACTGAGTCTTAATTGATTTAAAACTCCGTTCTTAATTAGTCTATCTATCCGGTCAAGGTTAATGTGACCAAGTCTAAGGTGCCATAAATAGGTATCATCATGAGAAATCTTTTGTCGTTTAATTTTAGATCTTTCAATCTTAAACATTTCAGTATTAAGCAGTGATTCATGCATTAACGGCCTTAATACATATAGATTATTTTTGGAGTTTCCCGTGTATATATTTAATCCATTTCTACTAATAATAACTGATTTATTATTAAACGAAATAGAAAAACCAAATTCCATAAATTTTGTTACAGAAATCAAATTCCTGCGAAAATTAGGAATATATAGCACACCATTCAAACATAAATAACTTTTATTAAAATTCAAATTTGACACTCCCATTGCTTTTACTGAAACATCATCCCATGTCCCAACTCTCATGGTAAATCTACCTTCAGCAAGGTCCCTCCATGAGTCAAGTAGTTGCAAAGAACAACAAACGTGGTTAGTGGCACCAGAATCAACAATCTATATGGATTTATCATCCTCCACCAAAAGAGACACAATGACAAATAAATTGTATTTACCTGTATTTTTCTCCTCTTTAAGCTCAACAAGGTATTTCAGACAATTTCTTTTCCAATGCCCTTGTTGTTCACAACGAAAACATTTTCCTTTGGTATTGGTTCATTTAGAGCCTTTGTTGTTATTTTTTTCATTGGTTTTACCTTTGTCTTCCAATTGTCTTTCTTCTTCTTCTTTGCAGATTTGAAAGATTCGACAACATTTGCCTCGGCATTGGACCTATGAGGACCATTCATAATGGACTCGTAATTGATGAGCTCATTTAGCAGTTCAGTCAACGAAAAGTCAATTTATTCATAGAATAATTGCTTTTAAACTGCAAAAAACTCTTCAGAATGGTTTCCATGATCATTGTCACCTGACTTTGCACATTGATACGTGCACCATGGGTTTCAGCCATATTAAGATGAGACATCATCCTTAACACATGGTCTCGGACTGATGTGCCTTCCTTCATTCTAGCGGTCAATACAGAGACTATTGCCTCATGTTGTTGCCGGTCTGAAGGTTGCTCAAACATGTTCTGTAATGACTGCATAATCATTGATGTGGTCGCCATAGGCTCATACTGTGCATCAAGAACCTCAGACATGGATGCTATCAAATAGCTATGGGCTTTCTCATCAGCTTTAATCCAAATTATTATAGGCATTACGTGCAGCTCTGCCAGCATTTGGTGCTGGCTCAGGAGGAAATTCCTCCATTAGGACAATTTAAGGTCTTCACAGACCAAAATAGCATTCATGTCACTTTTTCATTTAACATAATTATCCCCGGTTAATCTTTCTTGTTGTTTGAGAATTGAAATAATTGCAGATGCCATGGCTGAAAAAATAATAAACGCGCATTCAACATTCATTCGTCGCATATTAAAATTGTCAAACATTTAGGCATAAAATTAAACATGATGCATGATCAATGAATAATGAATTAGAAACCTAAAAGAATTACTATGCCACAGTTATCTATCATCCCACAAATAAGTGTCGCCGTAGGGTAGGTCAAGTATTCGTATGATAGACTGAGACATTCTCAATTGATTAATATATCTGAAATAACTCTTATTCCTATATTAATCAACTACCATTATTTTTATCAAGGAAGCTTTGATTAACAACTTAATCATTCCTTTGTGAGTATGACCCATTATTTCGGAACCCTTGGACTTAACTAGTGAAGTGCCGCCGTAGTTTAGGTCAAATCACCAGATACATCTAGAGTCCTTATCCTTTCAGAATTCAAACCTGATATTGACCCAAAAATGACACCATCAGTAGGGGGACGAAAGTAAAGTCTTCTCGATGCGTCTATTGAATCTCATGTTTCTAGATAACAATGGAGATCACAGGATATATTGTGGTATACCCCTCTCCCACTCACTATTTTGAAGTGTAAGGTTTCTATCTTACTAATATCTTATAAATCTTAGATTATGCTCGGCTAAAGTCATAACCTTATTAATATTAGTTGATAATTTAGTGATCTAACCAATTTTAACTCTTAAAATTTTATTCACTAATCTCGATTAGTCTCTACTAATCAATTAACTTAATTAAAATAATTTAATCAAGTTGTTATAGTGATCTAATCAATTTAACTCTTAAAGTATTAATCCACTAATAGGTTTTAAAATTTAGAATTCAACGAACGGACCAAATGTCATTAAACCATTTAATCGATAAAAGCACATTATTTATTCCAAAGGTACGTGGTATTATATCCCGAGTGCAGACCATATTACCGTCCATTCGAAACTGGCTATGGAATTTACGTCCGGGTTTCCATCCGATGTACCAAGGAAAATAATGTACTCATAATGTCCATTTGTTTCTAAAACTTGAAATTGCATTTTTTAAACCTTTAAACCAATTAATCTTATTAATCTGTTTGCATGCATCTCCTATTCTTATTTAAATTTTAAATTACATAAAATCATATTTTATGATTAGAATATCATGCATATCTACATGTTATGGCATGTGAAAATGCAAGAGTAGACACTATAGGCTATATGACATGTTAATAAATAATTTAAAACATACATATAAACCTAGGTATGGGCGTCGCAAATAGAATTGGTGGGCATCGCGACGTCCAGAAAACCAGAACCTGAAAAAGCATCAGGTATGTGTCGCGTCGCGACGCGAGGAGACCTGCGTCGCGATGCGATTGAGGTAGTAGCCTCAGTTCTCGTATGCTTAGTTGACCGGTGTGTAAACACACACGTATAATGCAAGCGCACGTATCATTCAAGTAGTATAAAAATATCGATCCCACGAGGACTTAATTCATACTGTTGTTATTAATTATTGATACTATTTATTTACAGGTATCTAATTATAGGGAGAAGAGAATGATTGCTTTTGTTGGTTAAATGTGATTTTCCTTAATTAAAATAAACAAAAGAAAATACTAAGGAAAATAATAAAAGGCTCAAAGATCTAGGGTTGTGAATCTTTCTAATATCTTTTAAAAGATGAAGTGATTAATTTATGTTTGTGTAATAAATCGGTTTACTAACCTGGAACACGAAATTATGCGAAAGCCTATGTCGATGGTTAGACGCAAATACCCAGTTTAACCCAATTGAACCATATGTCTATGTCAACCAAATTACCTGGATTCATTAAGTTTAAGTTCCAATTATGGCTACCCCCGCCCGACATGTATATGTCTATCCTGTAAGGAAATCTATTAAAGGGTTATCTATACTCAAGGAAGATCGTGGGCTATTAAGTCTAAGGCTGAAACCTAAAATTCATTTGTCAAGTTTATTTTAGATTTACCACATCAATCTTATTGGTGATCAGACAACAAGAAGCATTAAGCTTAAGACTTAAAAAGTAAACCTTTAAATTACCCAAACTATAAAATAACCCCTTATAAATCGGTGATATTAGAAATCATCACAACCCCAGATAACTAACACATAACTAGGGCTAGTAAAAACTTAAAAGTAAAAGACATAAAGTAAAAATGCTGAAAAGTAATTGCGGTAAAGTAAAAGTTGAAAAGTAAATTACAATAAAATAAAATGCTAAGGTAAAATGATCAAATTTTACTAATTACTATTTAGATATCTCTCTTAATATAATATATTAACTTGTGATTATTTTAACAACCGTCCAAATAGGCGGTAACCTGATTAAGTCAAATTAAGTCCAACCAGCCATAAAGGAGGAACCAAAATAACCTGCCATATAGGCGGTAAGAAAATTTAATTACCAACCGACCAATCTGGCAAAATCCTTGATTAGTCAGGTTTAAACCAGATTAAAATGAATTACCAACCGACCAATATAGCGGTATCATTTTTAAGTCAAATTTTAAATAGTGAATATATTATATTTAAGGGAGATTAATCTAAATAGCAATAGTAAAAGAATTATCTTTCACCCTAGCAGGGGGAAGTTATCTCCTCATGGTGAATAGTAAAAACTGTAAAAAGTAAAGAAAGTAACTTACTATTATTACAGAACGTAATTAAAATTAATTACAAAACTAAAAATTAAAAGAAACTAGATAGAAAAATCCATATTTACATCAGAGAAATTAGAGAGGAAGGTACATTTGAAACTGAAACCTCGAGCTCAATTTATAGGCGCGGATAGGTCTCCAGAGTCGCGACGCTAAAGCCTTCGGCGTCGCGACGCCAGCGCTTTATGGTGTGGCATGCTGAGGTGATGACCCATGGCGATTCTGGATAAGGTAATAAGATGACACGTGGCATGGTGGTTGGAGCTCAATTATTGCGACACGTGGCGGCTTCTGATTGGTCGGCTCAGATTCTTATCCGCCACGTGTCGATTTCGGATAAGTGAGCCAATAATTGATGCTGACGTGGCGACACGTGGCGAAAGTGACTGTCGGCACCATAGAATTGCGACACGTGGAACGTTGTGATTAGTTGATGATGACATGGCGATGATGTGGCAATTTGACTCGGTCAACCGGTGATGTGGACGATGACGTGGAAGATAGGTGGAGTGACACATGGCGATGGTGACTGTCGGCACCGTAGGATGATGACACGTGCCACGGCGCATGTTAGCACTGTTCGGCGCACGTTAGGCGTCGCGACGCGCGAAATGACCATTTTGCTCTTTTCATCCAATTTTCACTGTTTTGGCCCAAATCACCTCCAGAGAGTCCTGAAACTTTATTTATCTACAAAATAACACAAAACACATCAAAATAATCACAAAACTCAAGAAACTATACAAAATATTAGGTCAAATGAGTGGGAAATAATGATATAATTACCACTCATCACACCCCTAAACCTAACATTTTGCTAGTCCTCGAGCAAAACATAGAATAAAATAACATAAACATCCTTAAAATAAAATTTAGCTAAGCCACTTTCGTAGAAATCACGGTTGCTTTTAGCGTATGCAACAAGCCTTTAAACCCCTAGGTGTCCCTAGTGGACGAGTTGTAGTCTCGTGAGGGTTTACATCAATGATACCCACAAACATTTTACAAAAGTAAAAAGGTAGTGAAACTAATGCACACAAAAGCAAAAAGACAAGTGAAAAGAGAATAAAGAAGTTAGTGACTAATCAGGTGAAATTTCTACTCCAAGTTACTAGTTGTTTTCTTCTTTCTAAATTACTGAATAAGTAAATTCTCCTATTATTTTTACCATTCTCCATATACACAGCCAACAAAATATTAATCAACTCATTTTTGCCCAAACAGTCACAAGTTCAGTTGATAAGAGAGTAATATTTTTGTCCTAAAGTTCTATCAGATTTTACACCTTTTTGTAGCAATGGAATAATTTTTCGGATTTTTTTGATTTTTTCTTTGATTTTTGATTTTTTTTATTTATATACAATATCTTCCGTCTATGTAGCGAGTGTTGGATCGGTGGCTCCTAAACCAGTTGGCTTTAGGGCACCAGGTGTTAAGACACCCCTACAGACTTAATTACTCAGACTTCAGATATATATATTTTTGCAACATCCTTGATCCATGTTGCGAGCTTTGGGCCAGTGACTCCTAAACCAGTTGGCTTTAGGGCACTAGGTGCTAAAACACCCTTACAGACTTAATAACTCAGATCTCATATGTTTTTTTTTACTCCATTGCTTTTTGAGATGCTTCCTCCAATTAAACTAGAGCACTGAATATTACAAACTTTTCAATTTTAGCTCATGTCCGCATGTTACTATGTATGTTGATAATACTTGCCAACTGAGCATATGAAGATCCATTTTAATCAGTTTTATGGAGAATTTACAAATTAAATAATTTAAAATGAAATAAACAAAAATTAACTTGTTTCGAATTAGGTTTGAGATACGTCTCAGGAGTGGAAAATCCTTACCCAACTATCTCTCACCAATTTCACATTTTTAGTCAAAATAAAAACGCAAAAACGCAAAATATTTTTGTAATTTTTTTGAATATTTTTCAATTTTTTTTGTATTTTTCAAAAAATTTTGGACTAAAAAAAAACAACACACAGATTAAAAAAAAAATAAGGTACTGATCAACTAATTCCCTCCCCCAAACCTAAATGAGACATTGTCCCCAATGTCTTAAACAGTAGAAGAAAAGTTTAGAAGATAATACCTGATTAGCTGAAATTCTACAGGAAAATTAACGATTAAGATCTATGTCCAATTTACGCTTCTTACCACAATCGCTATCTGACCGGCTCAACTTGGAAAGAATGGGGTCGATTTTTGGTTCAAAGGCTAGGATTTGGTCAATTAATTCTTCGGCCTTTGTTGCAGTCAGGAAAATATCATGTACTGATTTTGTGACGAACTCATTTCTTTTGGCTTCCGCAAGAAATACAAACAGGAAATCGAAAAAATGTTCAATGTTGAGTAATCCAATGGGCTTCCGATGAATGTTCAAGTGCGCCCATGATGCCACATTGACCATTTCAAGGAGTTGTTCAGACATCCCCGAGACAATACGTTCATCTCCATTTGTTTTTCTGATTATATGTTCGTCCGCCAAAGTTTTTGGAATGATTCCCAAAACATGACCACCATCATCCTGAACGGCTTTTGAAATGCTTCCCATCAATCCAAGATTGCCACCGCCATATACTAGGTGCATATTTCGTTCTGCTATGACTCTCCCCAATTCCTTTGCAGCCTCAATGAATTCTGGTTTATTACCAGGATTGGATCCACAGAAAACACAAATTCGCTTGACTCACTGCTGTGAAGTTACTTCCATTTTCTTTCTCTTATTTGGATGTATATCTGGATGTGTCGAAGAAAGAATTGTAAAGCTGAATTTATAGAACCTGAAAATGGGTGAGTAATAATAGCACTAGTACCTGCCAAATGACAATTATTAGATTAACGTTAAAATAAATCGTGAAAAGTCAAAAAGTATATATCTTGTCGGCGAAAATAAAAGAAAATAACAAAAGAAGAGCAAATCAAAGCAATTATTAAGGCAACAGAATTGTGTACGCAATACGCCACTAGCTTAGTATAAATTCATAAGGATGCGTCTCAAGAATTTATTCTTTACTCAGCCATCACAAATGAATTAGCTATCTTTTTTCTGATTGCCAAACATCATTCCTTTTGTCTTAAAATGCTCAGTTTGTGCTTTTCCCTACAAAAATAACACACAAAATTAAAAACTCTACAACATGTATACACAAAATATAAAAAATTGAAATTATAACCCCTGCTAGCGCTAATTTTTTTGTCTTCAGCCAGACGTGACTGAAATCTATCCGTTAAGGAGGTTTCAGCGTCGTTTTGGATGTCCTATTAAAGACATTCCTATGTGCATTGCTTTTGAAGGGTCTCTTCCAACGGTAAGGTGGTAAAAATAGTTTTGTCTCATTCAGTGCTCGTGTTACCTTTTTAATCTTTGTTGCTCCAGTGGTTCCTGAAAAGAAAGAAAGAAAATCAGGAGGTCTTGTATGGTGTTTGACTTGGAATGGGAGTTCCATTCTGTCAAGCTTCTGGTTGATGTTTTTGATCTGTACTCCCCAAAATAGTGATGTTTCGCCTGAATTTACTGGATCTTTATTAAGTTCAGACATTTGCTCCTCCATTTGCTCTGCTTCTTGCTCCACATTTTCTTCACAGATGTATTTTAGGATTTCCTCGTTCAGTTCTTCATCTGTCATCTGTGAAATGCATGCTCCATAAGTGTCACCCTGAGGATGTAAAGAAATGTCAGATTCTAGGTCTTCATCCTCTATTCTGAGTGAAATGATTAGCTCAGGTAGATCTTCTTCAAACATCAATGCAATGGACTCTCCAAGATCTTCATTTTGAGGATACAGAGTTCCATCCTCAATTGTTGTTGGTGCAGTTGGTACAAACAACTCAGCTTCTTCATCAGAGTCAGAATCTGAATAATAAAAGTCAAATCGAGACTTCGATGGTTTGGGTTACTGAACTGATACCTCAGATTTCTGATATTGCGCAGCCTCTTCCTCTGCTAAAGTGTCATCGTGAAATGCTTGGTACTCGAAGGCTCCGTCAGTTTCTTCTGAAAATGCTTCTTGAGGTATGTAGCTCTGGTTTTCTGTTAATTGTCTCGTTTGTTCTGACAGTCTCTGAATGGATGCTGATTGTCTCTGAATACTTTCAAGTTGATTCTGATAAGTTTCAAGCATCGTATCCAACTCTTTGTATCGTTTCTTGAACCAATCTTTGAGCATGTCAATCATCTGATCTTCTTCTGATGGTTCTGATTGTTGATGAAGATCGTAGGTAGATGGTGGATAAGATGGAAAATGTGATGGTTCTTCGTACCTTGAATGATTTTGATAGCTCTGACACCCTGGATTGTAGTTGTACTCACAATGATCTATCGGGTGGTTACCATTACATATGTCACATCTCCCCATTGCGTCTTGTTGAGCAAATGTGGTATTGCTTGGTTCTTGCATCCAGTGATAGTTGTTGGGCTGGACAACAGGCCTCAGAAAACCGGATTGTTGCTCCCAGATTTGGGGTGTATCTTCTAGTAAAGCTCGTGATCTTTCAATCTCCCAATAATGTTCTATTTTTTAATCACTTGAAAACAAAGAAAGAAATAAAAATTACAGATAAAAATAAAGAAAATTAGATACAAGTAAATTAGATAACTTCAAAATTATAAACTCAAGAAAATAAGTCCCCGGCAACGACGCCAAAAACTTGACCGGTGCGTAAACCACACGTATAATGCAAGCGCACGTATCGTTCAAATAGTATAAAAATATCGATCCCACGAGGACTTAATTCCTACTGTTGTTATTAATTATTGATACTATTTATTTACATGTATCTAATTATAGGGAGAAGAGAATGATTACTTTTATTGGTTGAATGTGGTTTTCCTAATTAAAATAATAAAATAAACAAAAGAAAATACTAAGGAAAATAACAAAAGACTCAAGATCTAGGGTTGTGAATCTTTCTAATATCTTTTTAAAGATGAAGTGATTATTTTATGTTTGTGTAATAAATCAGTTTACTAACCTGGAACATGAAATTATGCGAAAGCCTCTGTCGATGGTCAGACGCAAATACCCATTTAACCCAATTGAACCATATGTATATGTCAACCAAATTACCTGGATTCATTAAGTTTAAGTTCAATTATGGCTACCCCCACGACAGGTATATGTCTATCCTGTAAGGAAATCTATTAAAGGGTTATCTATCCTCAAGGAAGATCGTGGGCTATTAAGTCTAAGGCTGAAACCTAAAATTCCTTTGTCAAGTTTATTTTAGATTAACCACATCAATCTTATTGGTGATCAGACAACAAGAAGCATTAAGCTTAATACTTAAAAAGTAAACCTTTAAATTACCCAAACTATAAAATAACCCCTTATAAAATCGGAATATTAGAAATCATCACAACCCCAGATAACTGATGAGTGGTATTTATCACTATTTTCCCACCTCAATTTATTCTAATATTTTGTATAGTTTCTTGAGTTTTGTGAATGTTTTGATAGTGTTTTGTGTTCTTTTGATAGACATAATCACCGTTTGGAAAGCACGGGAGGCAATTTGAGGCAAACGGACCGGCCACCGCTGCGTCAACAGGGAGATCTTATCGTCTCTTGTGCGTCGCGCCTGGAACACTGCGCGTCGCGCCGCACCAGCATGCGCCGAATCTGCTAACATGCGCCGGGTCCACAAAATCAGAATCTGAGAAAAGTTGACTTTGCTAACGTGCGCCGTGACACGTGTCACCGTCACAACAGAGATGCTAATGCGCCGTGCCACGTGTCGAAATCCTATTGCTTGGACGGGCCACCGCGCCACCACGCCCCACGTGTCATCCTACGTGTCGCCACATCATCGTCCACATCAGCAGCCACATCAGCAATCAACCGAGTCAACATGCCATGTCATCATCAGCCAATCACAGCGCGACACGTGTCAACCTCTCATTCGTCTGACGGCCGCCGCCCCCACGTGTCGCCACGTTGTCTTCCACATCAACAGAGTGACGTCACCAATGACGTCATGATAGTGACACGTCATCAATGACGTCAGCATAATAATTGAGTTTTAGCCGCCATGACACGTGTCGCTCTAAACAGTCAGCCGCCTTGCTACGTGTCGCCTTCTCATTGTGCCACGTCGACAAATCCAGCGTCGCGACGCTGAGGCTTTGGCGTCGCGACGCGCGAACAGTGACCAAACAGTGAATTTTTTTTGCTATAAATAGGCCGCGAATTTTCAGTTTCATTACACCTTTTCTCACTCCTTCTATGTAATTAGGGAGTTTCTCTCTCTAGAATTTTCGTTTTATTTTTTACTTTTTACTTTTGTAATAATTTAATATTACTGTTTGTAGTAATAATAATTTACTTTCTTTATTTTACAGTTTTTACTATTCACTATGCGGAGGTAACTTCCCTATGCTAGGGTGAAAGGTAATTATTTTACTATTGCTATTTAGATTAATCTCCCTTAAAAATAATATATTTACTATTTAAAATTCTGATTAATAAAGGAATACCGCTATATTAAATTGGTCGGTTGGTAAATTTATTTTGGTACCCCCTAAAAAACACGCCTTTATGGCTGGATTATGGACAAATATTACCGCCTATATGGCTGGTTGGACTTAATTGGACTTAATCAGGATACCGCCAGATTGGTCGGTTGATTAAATAATTCATAAGTTTATATATTATTTTATTGGGAGATATCTAAATTAGTAATATTAAAAGTAATTCCTTTTACCTTAGCATTTTATTTTTCATTTGTAATTTTCTTTCAGTTTTCATTATCGCAATTACTTTTCAGCAGTTTATGTCTTTTATTTTCAAGTTTTTATCAGCCCTAGCTATGTGTCATAACTAAGTTAATATCTAGGGTTGTGATGAAATTCAATGTCACGGGTTTATAGGGTTAGATTATAATTTGGGTAATATAAAGATTTATTTATTGAGTCTTAATCTTAATGCTCTTAATTAACTGGCCATTAATTAAATTGACTAGGTAAACTTAAAATGAACTAGACATAGGGATTTTAAGTTTAAGACCTTAGATTCAATAGCCCACGATCTTCCTTAAGGATAGATAACCCTTTCAATAGATTTCCTTACAGGATAGGAATATACCTGTCGGGCGGGGGTAGCCATAATTGGAACTTAATCGTAATGAATCTAGTAATTGGTTGACATAGACATATGGTTCAATTGGATTATACTAGGTATTTGTAATTGACCATCGAAGAGGCTTTTACATAATTAGTGTTCCAGGTTAATAAATCATATTTTACCCAATTATAATATACCACTTTATCTTAAATAATATTGGAATAAATCACAACCCTGATAGTTTTAATATTGAATTTTCTTAAAATCTACCTTCAAACAATTTTATTTTATTGTCTTTAAATTTAGAATCGTCGCTATTTCAAATCAATTAAACAACCTGTTAGATACTAGTAATCATTTAACCTCATAAAATTAATAACTTAGGTATTAAGTCCTCGTGGGATCGATACTTTTTACTACTTGAACGATACGTACGCTTGCGTTATACGTGTGTGTTTACGCCGGTCAAGTTTTTGGCGCCGTTGCCGGGGACTTATTTATCTTTTATTATTAGTTTAGGGGTTAGATACTTTTACTTGTATCTAATTTCTTTTTACTTATTGTTTTTGTTTCTTGTGTTTCAGGTTCTCAGAAACTTCATGAGACGAACCAGAAGCTTTGAACTACGACCGCTTGACCCAGAAATTGAAAGAACTATCAGACAGTTGAGAAGGAAAGGCGAGAAGCCCAAGAAGCTTTAGTCAACATGGAACCTGAACCTTTGGAGGTTGCACCACCAATCCCATTCGAGACAGAACCATTCCGGTGGTTGACAGACTCATTTCATGTATTGTACTCCCTCCATTACCAGCAAATGCAGGTGACATCAAAACTTGCATTCAGATGATGCAGCAGTCAGTACAGTTTGGAGGAAATGCAACTGAAGATCCTAATGCCCACATCAGCAACTTCCTGGAAGTTTGCGGTACTTTCAATTACAACCGAGAAGCTGAAGAAGCAATGAGACTACGTGTTTTCCCATACTCTTTGAAGGACAGAGCTAAAGCCTGGCTACATTCATTACCAGCAGGGTCTATCACAACATGGAATGCTTTAGCCACCAAATTTCTTGCAAAGTATTTTCCACCAGCCAGAACCGGAAAACTGAGGAATGACATCACATCCTTTGTGCAGCAAGACTCTGAAACTCTCTATGAAGCTTGGGAAAGGTACAAAGACTTACTCCGGAAATGTCCACACCATGAAATTCCAAAATGGCTTCAAGTCCAAACATTTTATAATGGGCTTTCTGGAATAATGAGAACCACAATTGATGCTGAGAGGAGCTTGCTGGGAGGAGCTTTATGGCAAAAGGAGAAGATCAAGCCTGGGAACTAATCGAAGAAATGGCCAACACAACTCTTTGTGGCCAACTGAAAGAAGTTTGATTCAAAGAATTGCAGGAATATATGAGTTGGAGCTAATACAGCAGTCAACAACCAAGCTAGATCAAATATGCAAATTCATGGAGACTCTTACCACTGGATCCACAAGTTCACCATATGGAGGAGCACCAGAATCAAATCAACATGAAGAAACGGTGAATTATGTCAACAATTTCAACAGGCAGGGGAACAATCCATATTCCAACACCTACAACCCCAGGGTGGAGGAATCATCCTAATTTTTCATGGAGCAACAATTCAGGCCAACAGCGGAACTATCCACCACCTGGATTCCAGCAACAAAAAATAAAGGCCAGGAGCAACAAATGAACCAGTGATGGCAGAGATGTTAGCTCAACTAAAAAGATATGAAGCCATGATTCAGAGCCAATCAGCTTCCATCAAAGCACTGGAAAATCAAATCGGCCAACTGGCCAATGCTCAGAGTTACAGACCACCAGGTAATCTTCCCAGCAATACAGAACCAAATCCAAAGAACCGAGGGAAGGAACAATGTCAAGCCATTACCTTAAAGAGTGGTACTGAGATCAACAAAGATATTGGAGTCAAAACAGCTGCTGAGGAAGTTCCAAAAGATGCAGTTCCACAGATGGAAGAAAAAGAAGCAAAGGAAAAAGAAAAGAACAGATCACTCCACCTCCACCTCCATTTCCTCAGCGTCTTCAGAAAAACAAACTGGACAAACAGTTTGCTCGTTTCTTGGAGATTTTCAAAAAGCTGCACATTAACATACCATTTGCTGAAGCCTTGGAACAAATGCCCAGTTATGTCAAATTCATGAAGACATCCTTTCACGAAAACGGAGATTGGGAGACTACGAGACAGTAGCATTGACGGAAGAATGCAGCGCCATCATTCAGAGGAAGCTTCCCCCGAAGTTGAAAGATCCTGGCAGTTTCACAGTCCATGCACCATTGGAGAACATTACATCGGTAAGGCTTTATGTGATTTAGGTGCCAGTGTTAATTTAATGCCTTTTTCTATTTACAGGAAACTGCAAATTGGAGAAGCAATGCCTACCCTCAATATCTTTGCAACTTGCTGATCGATCACTCGCATTTCCGAGAGGAGTCGTTGAAAATGTGCTGGTCAAAGTTGACAAACTCATCCTTCCAGCAGACTTTATCATCCTTGACATGGAAGAAGACAAAGAAATACCTATCATTCTTGGGAGACCATTTTGGGCTACAGGTAAAACTGTAATTGATGTGCAAAAAGGAGAACTAACCATGAAAGTGCAGGACCAAGAAGTGACCTTTAATGTTTTCAAAGCTATGAATTTCCAAGCGATGAAAAGGAAGAAGAAGAATGCTTCAAATTGATGTTGTTGATAATATTCAGAATACTGAGTCAAATCCCACAGATACACTTGAAGCTTGCATCACCAATATGATGACAGACGAGCTAGATGCTGAAATCCTGGAATGTATCAGCTACCTTGACAAACCATTTCGATTCAAAGCAACACCACCAGTTGAAAGCTTGGAATTGCCAAAGAAAGATCGAATCAAACCTTCGATTGAAGAACCACCACAGCTGGAACTAAGTTACTTCCGAACCATCTCAGGTATGCATTTCTTGGAAACTCTTCTGATTTACCTGTTATTATTTCTTCTTCACTAACATTGGAGCAGGAAGAAAAGCTACTAAGAGTTTTACGAGAGCACAAAAAGCCATTGGCTGGACTATAGCAGACATTCGAGGCATTAGTCCATCATTTTGCATGCACAAGATTCTGATGAATGATGAATACAAACCTACAGTGGAGCATCAACGGAGACTCAATCCAATCATGAGGAAGTTGTGAAGAAAGAAATCATCAAATGGTTGGATGCTGGCATCATTTACCCCATCTCAGATAGCATTTGGGTAAGTCCTATGCAGTGTGTACCAAAGAAAAGGAATTACTTGTGGTTACCAATGAAAAGAACGAATTATTCCGACAAGAACAGTGACTGGATGGAGAGTATGTATGGATTACAGGAAATTGAACAAAGCCACGAGAGAAAGACCATTTTCCACTACCATTTATTGACCAGATGTTAGACAGGTTGGCAGGACATGAGTTCTATTGCTTTCTGGACGGATATTCAGGGTACAATCAGATTGCCATCGCCCCAGAAGACCAGGAGAAAACTACCTTTACATGTCCCTATGGTACTTTTGCTTTCCGCAGGATGCCATTTGGATTATGTAATGCCCCTGCCACATTTCAGCGTTGTATGATGGCCATTTTCTCAGACATGCTGGAGCAGAGTATGGAAGTTTTTATGGATGATTTTTCTGTGTTTGGAGATTCTTTTGACCATTGTTTGTTAAATTTGGAACAGGTATTACAAAGATGCGAAGATACAAACCTGGTACTCAATTGGGAAAATGTCCCTTTCATGGTGCAGGAAGGTATTGTTCTTGGACACCGGATTTCACAAAAGGGAATGAGGTAGACAAAGCAAAAATCGAGACAATTGAGAAACTACCTCCACCAACATCTGTAAAAGGGATTCGGAGTTTTCTTGGACATGCAGGTTTTTACAGGAGATTTATCAAAGACTTTTCCAAGATTGCAAAACCTCTTTGTAATCTTCTGGAAAAGGATGTGCCTTTCAACTTCACACAGAATGCCAGAAAGCCTTTGAAATCTTAAAACAGAAGCTGATTTCTGCCCCCATCATTGTAGCACCAGATTGGACCCTTCCATTCGAGGTAATGTGTGATGCTAGTGATTTTGCTGTAGGTGCAGTTTTGGGACAACGCAAAGCAAAGATTTTCCACACCATTTACTACTCCAGCAGAACTTTGAATGAAGCTCAACTCAACTACACAACCACCGAAAAGGAGTTGCTCGCAGTTGTGTACGCTTTTGACAAATTCCGCTCTTATCTGTTGGGTCCCAAAGTGGTGGTCTACACAGATCATTCAGCAATCAAATATCTGATCAAAAAGAAAGATGCCAAACCCAGATTGATCCGTTGGATACTTCTTCTGCAAGAATTCGACGTGGAGATTCGAGACAGGAAAGGAACAGAGAATCAGGTGGCAGATCATCTATCGAGGCTCGAGAATGGAGAAACAGCTGACAAAGATCCTTCAATCAAAGAAACTTTTCCAGATGAACAATTGTTTTCCTATAAATCAACAGGAAGTCCCTTGGTATGCTGACTATGTCAATTATATTGTGACAGGAAAATGGCCGTTGGAATGGACAACTCAGCAACGGAAAAAGTTCTTCAAAGAAGTCAAACATTATGTCTGGGATGAACCGTACCTGTTCAAACGGTGTGCTGATCAACTACTGAGACGATGTGTTCCACAGGAGGAAATCAACAGTGTTTTGCAACACTGTCATTCATCACCATACGGCGGACACTTCAGCGGAAACAAAACTGCAGCTAAGTCCTTCAATCAGGTTTATTCTGGCCCACACTTTTTAAAGATGCTTATCTTTTTGCTTTTCAATGTGACAGGTGCCAGAGAACAGGGAATATTTCTAGGAGAAACGAAGGACCATTGCAAAACATTCTAGAAGTGGAAATATTTGATGTATGGGGTATTGATTTCATGGGACCCTTTGTTCCATCATTTGGAAACTTGTACATCCTGGTTGCTGTAGACTACGTCTCCAAATGGGTTGAAGCAATTGCACTGCCATCCAATGACTCAAAAGTTGTGATCAAATTCCTGAAAAAGAACATTTTCACTCGATTCGGAACACCTCGGGCAATTATCAGCGATGGTGGCTCACATTTCTGCAACAAATACTTCGATGCACTCCTATCCAAATACGGAGTAACACACAAGTTGCCACAGCTTACCATCCACAGTCAAATGGACAGGTTGAGGTTTCAAACAGGGAAATCAAAAGAATCCTAGAAAGAACCGTTGGATCAACAAGAGGGACTGGTCAATAAAACTAGATGATGCATTATGGGCCCACAGGACAGCTTACAAGACACCCATTGGTATGTCACCATATCGATTAGTGTTTGGGAAAGCGTGCCATCTACCAGTTGAGCTTGAACACAAGGCGTACTGGGCACTGAAGAAGTTTGAATTTTGACTCACAAGCTGCAGGAGAGAAAAGACTTCACCAACTCAACGAATTGGAGGAATTTCGCCTACAGGCTTATGACAATGCCAAATTATACAAGGAAAAGACAAAGAAATGGCATGACCGAAAAATAGTGCACAGACAGTTGGAACCAAGACAGCAGGTGTTGTTGTACAACTCGAGGTTGAAACTTTTCCCTGGAAAGTTGAAATCTAGGTGGTCTGGACCATTTGTAATCACTCAGGTTTTACCTTATGGAGCTGTTGAGTTACTGGATCCCAATACCAACAACACATTCAAAGTTAACAGTCAGCGTGTCAAGCACTACTGGGGAGAATCATTTGGGCGACAAAAAGAAAGTGTTACACTTTCAGATCCACATAGCATAAACGTTCGAGAAGTAACGTCTAGCTGACGACTTAAAACTTAGCGCTCGCAGGGAGGCAACCCATGCAATTTTTGTATATATTGTGATTTGGTGTGATTTAATTTTGTGTGTTTAGTTTTTGCAGATTAAGTCATTTCAAGATGGAAGAAGCTCTCGCAAATCTTCACAAGCAATTTCCTTCTCTCCCACAAAATCTCTATTGAAAGTTTACAAAGCTCGCTTGGAACGAATGAGACTACTGACGATCCATGGTGTGCCCAATGATATTCGTTGGGTAATTGAAGCACGAGTTCGATTGGCAGGTGAGTCTTCTGAATCTTTTATTTCACATCTGCCTGGTTTTGGAAGAAGCACCTATGCAAAGAAACGTAGAGCTAAACAAATGGGTGTTTGTTACAAATGTGCACGATGGAATTGCAACACTCGTTGTCGTTCTTTAGGAATGGTGTCTATTAATCGCGAAGACAAAATTGAATTCATTAGGGATGGCTTGAGTAAGGAGTCTTTAGATGATATATCTTCGACTCTTGAGACGCATCCCAGTGGACATGTTCATATAGCCTTTCGCAGATTACATACACAATTTCAAAAAGAAAGACAACAGTTAAGTCTCGGGAATCTGACTCAAAAAGACCCTGTTTGCCAATTTATAAGAAAATTGGATGGGAAGCTTGTCCCTGACGCATAGACGTCAATCAAGCCCGTTATTTGTAAATATTATATCTCTTTGTTTGTCTTTTCCTAATAATTGTGATTTGTTTTGTTGTTTTCTTTTATTTTCTCCGACAGGATCCAGATCTTGTTGACTATCACGATCTATTTTACTATTTTGCTACTAATCGTCCTTTGGAAGATACTTGTGCTATTTTTTACTCACCCTTTTCAGGTATTATAAATTCAACTCATCATTGCACATTTGAAGATATCCAGAGTAAAACATGGAAGCCACTTCAAGAAGACGAGTTGAAAACATTTGTGTGTTTTGCGGTAGTACGGTTGGTACTAAACCACAATACATAGAAGCAGCACAGGAATTGGGTCGAGTCTTAGCCGCAAGGAATATACACTTAATATATGGCGGAGGTAATCTCGGACTAATGGGGATTGTTTCAAAGGCCGTACAGGAAGGAGGCAATCATGTTTTGGGAATCATCCCAAAACCCTTGGCAGAAGCAAATCTTATTGAACCAACAAACGGAGAGGAACTGATCGTGCCAGGTATGTCTGAACGACTGGTAGAAATGATTAACCGTTCTGATGCTTTTATTGCTTTGCCAGGTGGCTTGGGCACATTGGAGGAAATTTTTATTGTACTATCTTGGGCGAACCTAAACATACACCAGAAACCAATTGGGCTGTACAACGTTGATGGGTTTTATGATTTTCTTTGTGTGTTTCTTGATGATGCTCGAAGAAATGGGTTCGTGT
This sequence comes from Zanthoxylum bungeanum, assembly GCA_019454045.1. Classification (NCBI taxonomy): domain Eukaryota; kingdom Viridiplantae; phylum Streptophyta; class Magnoliopsida; order Sapindales; family Rutaceae; genus Zanthoxylum; species Zanthoxylum bungeanum. Next base: position 7,175 of record SKCR01054123.1, on the reverse strand, counting down.
CAAAACCTTTAAAAGAACTCCTCTTTACTGCCAGAACTGCTCCAGATTTAATTGACCAACTCATAGCCTATGAACCGAAAGTTGACCCTATCATATCAAAGATAAATTGGTCCGGGACGATCGTGGTAAGAGACGTCGAATTAATCTGGATCTTAACCTGTAATTTTCCTGTAGAATTTCAACTAACCAGGGTATTATTTTCTAAACTCTTCTTCTACTGTTTAAGACATTGGGGACAATGTCTCATTTAGGTTTGGGGGTGAGGTATAGTTAATAGTACTTGTTTGTATTGTTATTTTTATTTTTAGTCCAAATTTTTTCGAAAAATACAAAAAAATTGAAAAATTATCAAAAATTACAAAAATATTTTGCATTTTTTTTGTGTTTTAATTTTGACTAAAAAGGTGAAATTGGTAAGAGATAGCCGAGTAAGGAGTTTCCACTCTTGAGACGTATTTCAATCCATTTATTTCGAAATAAGTTAATTTTTGTTTATTTCATTTTGAATTATTTAATTTGTGAATTCTCCATAATACTGACTAAAATGGATCTTCATATGCTCATTTGACAGGTATTATCAACATGCATAGTAACATACAGACATGAGCTGTAATTGAAAAATTTGTAATATTCCGTGCTCTAGTTTAATTGGAGGAAGCATCTATAATTAGTGATGGAGTAAAAAAAAAAAAAAAAAAAATTTTAATTTCTGATGTACAAAAATAAAGTATCTAAGATCCGGGTTATTAAGTCTGTAAGGGTGTTTTAACACACTAGTGCCCTAAACCAACTGGTTTGGGAGTCATTGGCCCAAAGCTCGCTACATGGATCAAAGATACTGTAAAAATATATCATATCTGAAGTCTGAGTAATTAAGTTCGTAGGGGTGTCTTAACACCTGGTGCCCTAAAGCCAACTGGTTTGGGAGTCACCAACCCAACGCTCGCTACATAGACGGAAGGTATTATATATAAATAAAAAAGTCAAAATTCAGAAATCAAAGAAAAAATCAGAAAAATCAGAAAAATTATTCCATTGCTACAAAAAGATGTGAAATCTGATAGAACTTTAGGACAAAAATATTACTCTCTTATCAACTGCACTTATGACTGTTGTGGGCAAAATGAGTTGTTTAATATTATGTTGACTGTGTATATGAAGAAAGGTAAAAATAATCGGAGAATTTACTTATTCGGTAATTTAGAAAGAAACAAAACAACTAGTAACTTGTAGTAGAAGTTTCACCTGATTAGTTACTAACTTCTTTATTCTCTTTTCTCTTGTCTTTTTGCTTTTGTGTGCATTAGTTTTAATACCTTTTTACTTTGTTTGTAAATGTTTGTGGGTATCATTGCTGTAAACCCTCACGAGACTACACTCGTCCACTAGGGACACCTAGGGGTTTAAAGGCTTGTTGCATATGCTAAATGCAACCGTGATCCCTACGAAAATGGCTTAGTTAAATTTTATTATGTTATTTCATTTTGTATTTTGCTCGAGGACTAGCAAAATGTTAGGTTTGGGGGTGTGATGAGTGGTATTTATATCACTATTTCCCACTCATTTAATCTACTCTTTTGTATAGTTTCTTGTATTAGTTGTGTTGAGTTTTGTGAATGTTTTGTGTGTTTTGTGTTATTTTGTAGATAAATAAAGTTTGGAAAGCACTGGAGGCATTTGAGGCAAAACCGGACAAAAATGCGTCAACAGGATATTTTCGTCTCTTGTGCGTCGCGACGCTGGAACACTGCGCGTCGCGACGCCCAGCATGCGCCGAATCTGCTAACATGCGCCGGGTCCACAAAATCAGAATCTGAGAAAAGTTGACTTTGCTAACGTGCGCCGTGACACGTGTCACCGTCACAACAGAGATGCTAAAATGCGCCGTGCCACGTGTCGAAATCCTATTGCTTGGACGGCCACCGCCCCACGTGTCATCCTACGTGTCGCCACATCATCGTCCACATCAGCAGCCACATTAGCAAGTCAACCGAGTCAACATGCCATGTCATCATCAGCCAATCACAGCGCGACACGTGTCAACCTCTCATTCGTCTGACGGCCACGCGCCGCCACGTGTCGCCACGTTGTCTTCCACATCAACAGAGTGACGTCACCAATGACGTCATGAATAGTGACACGTCATCAATGACGTCAGCATATAATTGCATTTAGCCCGCCATGACACGTGTCGCTCTAAACAGTCAGCCGCCCGCTTGCTACGTCGCCTTCTCATTGTGCCACGTCGACAAAATCCAGCGTCGCGACGCTGAGGCTTTGGCGTCGCGACGCGCGAACAGTGACCAAACAGTGAATTTTTTTTGCTATAAATAGGCCGCGAATTTTCAGTTTTCATTACACCTTTTCTCACTCCTTCTATGTAATTAGGGAGTTTCTCTCTCTAGAATTTTCGTTTTTATTTTTACTTTTTACTTTTGTAATAATTTTAATTACTGTTTGTAGTAATAATAATTTACTTTCTTTATTTTACAGTTTTTACTATTCACTATGCGGAGGTAACTTCCCTATGCTAGGGTGAAAGGTAATTATTTTACTATTGCTATTTAGATTAATCTCCCTTAAAAATAATATATTTACTATTTAAAATTCTGATTAATAAAGGAATACCGCTATATTGGTCGGTTGGTAAATTTATTTTGGTACCGCCTTTATGGCTGGATTATGGACAAATATTACCGCCTATATGGCTGGTTGGACTTAATTGGACTTAATCAGGATACCGCCAGATTGGTCGGTTGATTAAATAATTTCATAAGTTTATATATTATTTTATTGGGAGATATCTAAATTAGTAATATTAAAAGTAATTCATTTTACCTTAGCATTTTATTTCATTTGTAATTTTCTTTTCAGCATTTTCATTATCGCAATTACTTTTCAGCAGTTTATGTCTTTATTTTCAAGTTTTTATCAGCCCTAGCTATGTGTCATAACTAAGTTAATATCTAGGGTTGTGATGAAATTCAATGTCACGGGTTTATAAGGGTTAGATTATAATTTGGGTAATATAAAGATTTATTTATTGAGTCTTAATCTTAATACTCTTTAATTAACTGGCCATTAATTAAATTGACTAGGTAAACTTAAAATGAACTAGACATAGGGATTTTAAGTTTAAGACCTTAGAATCAACAGCCCACGATCTTCCTTAAGGATAGATAACCCTTTCAATAGATTTCCTTACAGGATAGAATATACCTGTCGGGCGAGGGTAGCCATAATTGGAACTTAATCTTAATGAATCTAGGTAATTTGGTTGACATAGGCATATGGTTCAATTGGATTATACTAGGTATTTGTAATTGACCATCGGAAGAGGCTTTTACATAAATTGGTGTGTTCCAGGTTAATAAATCAATATACCAATTATAATATACCACTTTATCTTTAAATAATATTGGAATAAATCACAACCCTGGATAGTTTTAATATTGAATTTTCTTAAAATCTACCTTCAAACATTTTTATTTTATTGTCTTTAATTTTAGAATCGTCGCTATTTCAAATCAGTTAAACAACCTGTTAGATACTAGTAATCATTTAACCTCATAAAATTAATAACTTAGGTATTAAGTCCTCGTGGGATCGATACTTTTTATACTACTTGAACGATACGTACGCTTGCGTTATACGTGTGTGTTTACGCCGGTCAATAACTAACACATAACTAGGGCTAGTAAAAACTTAAAAGTAAAAGACATAAAGTAAAAAATGCTGAAAAGTAATTACGGTAAAGTAAAAGCTGAAAAGTAAATTACAATAAAATAAAATGCTAAGGTAAAATGATCAAATTTTACTAATTACTATTTAGATATCTCTCTTAATATAATATATTAACTTGTGATTATTTTACCAACCGTCCATATAGGCGGTAACCTGATTAAGTCAAATTAAGTCCAACCAGCCAAAAAGGCGGAACCAAAATAAACCTGCCATATAGGCGGTAAGAAAATTTAATTACCAACCGACCACCAATCTGGCGGTATCCCCTGATTAGTCAGGTTTAAACCAGATTAAAATGAATTACAACCGACCAAATATAGCGGTATCCTTTTTAAGTCAAATTTTAAATAGTGAATATATTATATTTAATGGAGATTAATCTAAATAGCAATAGTAAAAGAATTACCTTTCACCCTAGCAGGGGGAAGTTACCTCCTCATGGTGAATAGTAAAAACTGTAAAAAGTAAAGAAAGCAAATTACTATTATTACAGAACGTAATTAAAATTAATTACAAAACTAAAATTAAAAGAAACTAGATAGAAAACTCCATATTTACATCAGAGAAATTAGAGAGGAAGGTACATTTGAAACTGAAACCTCGAGCTCAATTTATAGGCGCGGATAGGTCTCTAGCGTCGCGACGCCAAAGCCTTCGGCGTCGCGACGCCATCGCTTTATGGTGTGGCATGCTGAGGTGATGACCCGTGGCGATTCTGGATAAGGTGATAAGATGACACGTGGCATGGTGGTTGGAGCTCAATTATTGCGACACGTGGCGGCTTCTGATTGGTCGGCTCATATTATTATCCGCCACGTGGCGAAAGTGACTGTCGGCACCATAGAATTGCGACACGTGGAAAGTTGTGATTGGTTGATGATGACGTGGCGATGACGTGGCAATTTGACTCGGTCAACCGGTGATGTTGACGATGATGTGGCTGACAGGTGGAGTGACACGTGGCGACACGTGGCGATGGTGACTGTCGGCACCGTAGGATGATGACACATGGCATGGCGCACGTTAGCAATTTTCGGTGCACGTTAGGTGTCGCGACACGCGAAATGACTATTTTGCCCTTTTCGTCCAATTTTCACTGTTTTGGCCCAAATCACCTCCAGAGAGTCCTGAAACTTTATTTATCTACAAAATAACACAAAACATATCAAAATATTCAAAAACTCAAGAAACTATACAAAATATTAGGTCAAATGAGTGGGAAATAGTGATATAATTACCACTCATCATTAGCGCGTCGCGACGCGCTAAGGTATTGACCAGACTCATATTTTTCTATACTAATCTAATTAGTACAATAAATCCAAGGCATCCATTGGTCTTCAAATCTTGTTCCATGGAGTGTTGTTGAGTTCTTCGTGAAAGTTCTCCGTCAAAAGTTCTTCGCGGCATCAGCTCCTCCAAGTTACAAATTGGGTTACATAATGGACTTATTACAAAAGAAATGAACTTACAACACTTGAAAGAATATGACCTTATGGTCTTGCATTTCCAATGCTAAAAACAAGAGCCGGAAAATTTAATGATCAACGTAATACATTCATCACATGAATTAAAAGTAAACATTCATGACATGAACATTAAAACCATTTATCTCATGAATCTAATTGTGCCTACTCATCACAACACGCATTTCAATAATCTATATCTCATATAAATTATTAAAACTAAAATGAGAAGGATTAATAAAACTTTTCAACCTTAAGCTCTCGATGCCAATTATAGGAAACGACTTTCCTTAGCGCGGCAAGCCATATGACTTTGTCTCCAAGGTAAATAAAAATCACTATCTCAATAATGATTAAATTACCTTCAATTATATTGTAGTAATTATCTCATAATTATTAACTTTGATTATCTCATAATCAACTTGATTATCTCATAATCAAATAATTCTAGAAAACATTAAGTTAAACTAATTTAACATAGTTTTCATTTGTGACAATACATATTATTAATCTCATTAATAATATATAAATATAATGTGAGCATATTATTAGACAATCTAATTATATTTGGTTGCTACAGTTTATCGAGCTAGCACGAGGGACCAAATAGACCTACGGTTCCGAGCTCCAATAATTCTGAAATATTAATTAAACTCTTTAATCAAATATTACGAATTATTAACTCCGTGCGTTATTCCACTAAAAACTCAAATTTGAACTCCCGTTATTGTAGATGGATAAAATAAACCGAACAAATTCGGTGTCAATCGATATATTCATTACATATAGATATATCCCTTCACGAATATCTCATAAATAGAGCCGGGTCAAAAGTCCGTTAAACCCCTCTAAATATTTTGTCTCTTAAGTACCATTGATTCTATAATGAACAATTAATTCATAACAATTATGAATATAAAACTTTTTATTCGTAATAGAAAAGTTGAGCGCTCAAATTGTTCAAGTCCCGAATCAACTCTTAAAAGAGATATTCTTCTGCTTCTCGTAAGAATGAGTGAATTCCATATCTATGTAAAACGTTCCCAGCTACACACCAAACCATATCCCCAAAATACGTAGTTATTGGCCGGTAATGCAACACCAACCTCACTATAGTAAATCAAAGGACATAGCCTGTCATGCAGAGGTTCGTAGTCCACTCAGGATTAAGATCAAATCCATATATGACCATCTATTAGATAAAATGAATATCTTTGGTTAACATATATTAAAAGAAATTCATATTTATTTGAGTCCATTCCTATATAATCGCATCATACAAGGTGCCTCCATTCCCATGTCACTAAATGAACGATCCCGGATCAAGTTCGTCATACAAGTATAGAATGAACCGTAGCTATAGATAAACCATAAATAAAGTACCCTATTTGTTTGCTCTCTATAGACTATTTAGATTACCAACTTCAGACTTAAATCCTCTTGTGCATCAAACATACACTAAGTTTGAAGGTACAATAGTAATCAAGGTAAACAAGACAATTGGATAATATGCGATATAAATCAAACAACTTTGATAAAATGAATAATGCATTTATTATTATTACAATAATCAATTCCGTTTAAAATACAATAAGCTTTAGGACATAAATCCCAACAAATATCCCTTAAGTTCTTTACTGAGAGGTACCATCTTATTTTCGTTTCATAAGATATTCGCTAGGTATCCTAGACTACCTTATTTCTGAACCTCTCGTTGTGTTCAACCTTCTTTATCTCCAAGGAAATCCTTTTCTCTAGATCTTTAGTTATATTCAACAATTACTTGACTCGATCAAGTTCTCCTTAGCTAGTACATTTGACTCTCACTAGAGATACTGGTGTCTCATGGTTAGTCTTTCCATACTCTCCCTTTCCGGAATCGATAAGTTTACAAGAGTGGTCCTTATTATTATTAAAAATACTTGTACTCGATACTCCTTTAGCTGTACTTATTTAACTTGATCT
>SKCR01054122.1:0-36787 GCA_019454045.1 Zanthoxylum bungeanum | reverse complement strand
TCTTAATGGAACACAAATAGTTCATCAAGGATGAGACTATTACCATTAATCTTCGAATACACAAGAACCGCGTAAGTCGGACAGAGTCGGAAAAACAAACCTGGGGTATGGGTTTCTGATCTAACCTTATAAAGATGTGAATCTTATTGAGGCATACCAATGATTACGTATGAGGAAGTGATACAGATATATCAACTCCCCAATTATGGCAAAGTGCCATATAATCCGAAATGGATTCCATGTATATCAACCATTTTGGATACTAGTTGATGTACCACAAGGCATTGTGCCTAATGGTACTTAAAAGTTTCTAGGAAGACATACATGGATGGCAAATGCCAACGTATAAAGCAAGGCTTTAACGGAAAGGTATCGTTATCAATATTGTGTTGATTACGATTCAACCTTTTACCTGTTGCCACGGTAAATCCATTTGGATAATGCTTGTTATTCGATCCATGATTGGATTGAAGCAAGCATTAGGTTCTTGGAATTATCGTTTTGATATAATCATAATGATGTATGATTTAATTCAAAACGAAAATAATTCTAGTGTATATATAAGAAGGTTAGTGGGAGCGCACTGAAAGTGGCTGTCCTATAAAATAATGATAATACGTCATTTCTTGGAAATGATATTCCCATAAAATAAATATCGGCGAAAGCTTGGCTTTCGAAATACTCTCCTAGAAACCGTACATTGAAAAATGTACAACACTGGTGTATCATACTCTTTGAGCATATGGATTCACAAACAGGGCAATCCGAGTGATAGTCACTGGATAAATGTTAAAAACATCCATTAGTATCTTAGAGAACTAATGATGCTGTCTTAGTCTATGGAGAAGGAGATCTTGAAGTGACTGGGATCACTGTAGCAAGTTTCCTATAACTGATAAAGACGACTAAAAGTCGCAAACGGTACTATATAGTTTGAATAACGGAACAGTGAGCTGGAAATCTTCCGAGCAAGATTCTGTTTCCGAATAAACAAAAAATACGGATTATTGCTGCAGCTGAGGCAGCAATAGAAGCTATTTGGGTCGATAATAAATCTAATTAGATTAGATATAGTTCTGTTAGTGGCTGAGCTAGGCGTCAGCACAGACTAAGGAATTAAAGGTCTCATCGACGATCCAAATATATACTTCTATATTCATCTGATTCGTTCGGATCATACATCGTGGCGATGTGATGATCATGTAAATCACATCGGATGATAATCATGCAAATCCGCTGACGAAAACCTTTTCTCAGCAGTTTGAGCCAACCGTACATAGTTCGGGTGTTAGACACTCGAGTGACTGGCTATGTGCCAAGTGGGAGATTGTTGGATAATATGACCCATAGCGTCACTATTTGTACAGATCATGGTGTTGTTGTACAAATTAACTATGTGACAAAGGAGATTGTACTCTTATCATTTGTGATTAGATCACCTTAGATATATAAATGAAGAGAGGTCCCTATGATTTGTTCCTGGACGGAGAATGATATGAGACAGTATCAGTCCACGTAGGATAAATCATTAAATATCCCTAGTCGTAGTATTATCGAGACAGGACATCGATAATGCGGAATAGGCTAGTATTGCACTTGTGCGCGTTGTGAGGGCACAACGACATAGTTCTCATATATTTAAGTATTGGATACTTATGCAAGTGCGATAGGAGGTTGTGTTTCACCGATGGTACGGGAAACATTCGCTCTAGATAGACCCCTCGGAATCCCATTGGTATTATGACTATGTGTCTATGGGAGTCCGTCATCAGGGTAGGTGTATTTGGTCTTAACCTGAGACTTGCACCGCTAATACTTACGATAATCGGTAGACTTTGGTCTTGGTGGTACAGGGCTTTAACCGGTTCTGCGTACACCACTTCTGGGTTTATCAGAGAGTCGTAGTGTATTGGGTGTGATGTCAAGACGGAAGTATCACTTCAGTCATAGTGGAGATGATGTCACGCAGGATGCGGTACTAGTGCTCTTGAGTGATGCGCATCCAATCATGATATTATGACCAGGTCATGAATATCTGATTATAGGACTAGTTACCAGACATCCGACATGTGCTTCGGACGGGGCAGACACTTATCCAGCCCCAGCCCTAGCACGTGACTATCCGATACTGGACCGATATACACAATACTACGGTATACTACGCTTGATACAGATCTATATATTCCTGTAAGAATATTTCTGGGAATTGGGTAGGCATGGCGCTTTGCTAGAAGCCAACCTTGTCTTGTAAATCGGTATAAACGTAGTACGAGGTACTTACATGTTCGGATAGTCCGATAACCGTATTTACTGCCAACATATCCGGGGATCTCATGGGTCGGTTCCTGAAGATTCACCGATGACGTATGACTCGCACTTTAATTAATCTGGGATTAATTCGATGAGAGAGAAAATTAATCTGGGATTAATTACGGAGATATTTTATCTCGGATAAAATATCGTTAAAGAGAGAGAACGATTAATTTGGAATTAATCGATAAATTAATATATTCGATATATTATAACGAAATTAGATTTCGACGCGGAATTGAAATTAGATTTTAATTCGGGCGAACGAATTAATTTAGCATTAATTTGTTAGCGACATGAATAGTGAATTCGCTAGGCGTAATCATTTAATTACGACGAGACGGAAAATTCGTTAATTTGGAATTAACAAACCCGAGCCCGAGAGTGATTGCGAGCGCATTCGCATTTCGAATTCGAGTGCGGCACGCAAGTCACATCAAGCGTCAAATCGCTAGTCGCATCAATCATCAAGTCACTTGTCACTTTGAGTGATGTGACATGACATGTTGTCACTTTATTAAAGTGGATGGATTGATGTGAATAGTTCATTTGAGTTGGTGAAAAGCTTTTAAAAGCTTGAAATGAAATATAACATTATTTATTTCTTGCTTTTTGACTTTTGTATTAAAAGTAATATATGTTTTATTTATTATTTACTTGGTAAATATATATATAAAACAAAATGAAAAAGTTTCTCTCTCCCTCTTGCAATGCATACGGTTTTAGGCAAAATGGAGCCAAAAACCTTCTCTCTTCTCACGGTCATGGTGACCGATTTTCATCTCCATTTTTCTGGTTTTCACACAAAAAATGGAGAAGCTTTTGATCTTGTAGCAAGATCTAAGTGCTAGCACACTCATGGAGGATGAATACAAGGTGATAGGGAAGTGATTTTGTGAGCTTGGAATATCAAAGCTTGGAACTTTAATGGAGGTCTTCAATGGCCAAAAATGGAGGATTTTCACAGCCCAAAAATGCGCCCAACAGCAGTTCAAAAAGGGGAAAACCGAGCATGATGAAGCAAGAAAAAGACTTGTGTTCTTTGCATCTCAAACCAATCATTGTGAGTATTTGTTTCCGCCATTATTCCTTGATGTGTTCATGCGATTTTATGCTTGTTTTGGATGATTCTTGGGACCAAATTAGGAACTCAACATCAAGCATCGTACATCGACAAGATCCTTGTGCGATTTGGGATGCATAATTCCAAGAAAGGCAATATGCCTTATCGGCATGGAATTCATTTGTCAAAGGAACAGTCCCCTAAGACACCTCAAAATGTTGAGGAAATGAGACATATCTCATACGCCTTAGCAGTTGGTAGTCTCATGAATGCCATGTTATGCACGAGACCGGACATCTGCTTTGCAGTGGGAGTAGTCAGTAGGTTTCAGTGAAACCCGGGATTGGATCACTGGGTGGCTGTGAAACATATTCTCAAGTATCTTAAGAGAATGAGAGATTATATGCTAGTATATTCCAGTTAGGATATGATCTTAAGGGGATACACAGACTCTGATTTTTAGACGGATGTTGATTCCAGGCAATCCACATCTGGATCAGTGTTCACCCTAGGTGGTATGGATATTGTGTGGCAGAGCATAAAGCAATCTTGCATTACCAACTCCACCATGGTGGCTGAATATGTAGCGGCTTGTGAAGCAGCTAAGGAAGACGTCTGGCTCCGTAAATTCTTGGGAGATCTGGAAGTTGTTCCAGATATGGATAGACCACTCACCCTCTATTGCGATAATAGAGGAGCGGTGGCAAACTCCAAAGAACCAAGAAGCCACAAGAGGGGAAAACATATAAAGAGGAAATATCATCTCATCAGGGAGATAGTGCAGATAGGAGACGTTACAATCAGAAAGATTGCATCCGCAGAGAACCTTGCTGATCCTTTTACAAAGACCTTGCCGGCTAAAATTTTTGAAGGTCACCTAGATGGTCTAGGATTACGTGACATGTCTCATTTGCTCTAATGCAAGTGGGAGAGTTTTGGGATGTATGCCCTAGAGCTACATGTGATGTAAACAGTTTCATGCGTTTTGAAATAAAACGATGCATTATTCATTTATCAAATTGTTTGTTTATCTTTCGCATATTATATATCTTTGTAAATACCGTAGATTACTTATGTACCTTTAGACTTAGTGTATGAGTGTCATACACCAGATGATTTGAGTCTGAAGTTAGTAATCTTAAATAGTCCATAGAGAGCAAACAAACCGGGGACTTTGTTTGTGGTTTATCTATAGCTGCGGTCCATTTTAAATTTGTATGGCGATCTTAATCCGGATCGTCCATGTAGAGACATGAGAATGGAGGCACCTTGTATGATGCGATCATATAGGACTGAACCAAGATAGAAATGACATTCTTATAATATCCGTTAAGCAAAGAAAGTCATTTCCATATACTTGATGGTCATATATGGATTGATCTTAATCCTGAGTGTACTACGAACTCCTGCATGGCAGGCTGTGTCTTTTGATTTACAAAGGTGAGGTTGGTGTAGCAATCCCAACAAATAGCTACGTACTTTGGGGGCACAGTTTGTTTTGTAGCTGGGAACATTTTACATAGACATGGAGTTCACTCCTTCTTGCGAGAAGTAGATGATTATCTTTCTTAAGGGTTGATTCTGTACTTGAACGATTTGAGCGCTCAAGTCTTTCTATTACAAATAGAAAGATTAATATTCATAATAGTTATGAATAAATTGTTCATTGGAGAATCAATGGTACTTAAGGTAACAATAATTAGAGGGGTATAACGGACATTATGACCCGGCCCTAATTACGAGATACTCGTGAATGATCAATTCGTATGCAATGACTATATCGGTGGAGACCGACTTGGTTCGGCTTAATATTTCATCTACGGCAACGAGAGTGCAACTTCAGATTTTTAGTGGAATAACCCGGAGTTAAAAATTCAGAATATTTAATTAAGAGCTTAATTAATATTTCGAGATTATTGGAGCTCAGAACCGTAGGTCCATTTGGTCCTCATGCTAGCTCGATATACTTTAGCGGAGTTAATATAATTGGACAGTCCAATTATATACTCACAAAGAATAAATATTATTAATATGATTAATAATATTAATTACATCACACTTGAGACTATACATTAAAAGTTAATGTAAGGTATTAATAATTATATGATAATTATTAAAATTAGAACATTGAATTATATATGATATAATTTAATAAAGCTAAGATTTATTATGGAAACAAAAATCATCACCATGGTCAAATTCCTTATTGGATAAGGAATAGGATTTGTTTGTTTGGGAAACAAAATCAAATCAAAATTCATCACCATGGTCGAATTCCTCATTGGATAAGGATTATGATTTGTTTTGTTTGGGAAACAAAATGAAATCAAAACTCCTTAGCTTGGCCGAATTCCCTCTTGTGTAAGGAATAGGATTTGTTTGTTTTGGAAACAAAATCAAAGAAGAAATCCTTGTCCTAGTCGAAAACTTAGAGGGATTGAGAGTCTAGTGGTTGATTTGTTTTATGAAACAAATTACCCTAAGTATAAAAAGAAAATGATATTTTTCTTTTTAGAGACACAAAAATTAGAAAACCCTAGCCTCATTCTCTTCCTCATGCTCTCAAGAGTTGAGAAAGTTAATTGAAGAACCATAAAATTATTTCGGTGTGTGATTTAATCTCTAAAACGTTTAGGGATTAATTTGTGAGTGTAGCCCACACTACCCTCCGTGAGTAATGAGACATAGCTCGGAAGACCTTGTGGCATTGGAAAACCTTCTCTCCCTCTCACCAGCAAGTCACGGCAGTGAGGAACAAATTTCCCCACTGCCGCGCGCATATCATACAATTTGGGGCTCAGTTTTTTTTGGTTTTTAATTCGGGTTTTAGGAAACACTTTTGGGGATTTTTAGGGCTGAGTTAGAATTGTTTTTGAGTAAAAAAATCAGACCTAAAAGCCTACAGCAGATCACGTAAATTATGGACTGGTTTGGGTGCAGTTCAAGCGTGTAACGGGTGCAAAACAGTCTGCTATTTCACTGTAGTTCAAGGGGCTATTCGGGGACTATTTCGGGGGCATTCCGGGGCTGAAATCTTGTGTAAATCAGAAGAAAAATTTCAGTATACTCTCTGGTACCATTCGGTCAAAGGAAGGGCAAAATAGAAAAAATTTTCAAGTTCGATCCGTGGGCCTAACCGCTTCCGCTGCGTGAGGGAAAACATTTCCTACATGAGCACTATGTGTCGCAGATGATTGCTGACATCGAATAGCTAGGTCAGCTAGGCATAACCTTCGAGGCTGTGACTTCCATAAATTTGATCTTATAGTGTCTGCCGGATTGCTGGGGCGAGTTCGTCATGAACTATTACATGATGAACCAAGAGAAAACTCTTGGAGAGTTAATGGCGATGCTGAAAGAAGCAGAGCCATAGCTTCTGAAAGGTAAGAAGCGCGAGGAGCACCTTACTTCGACATCCTAGAAGGCCAATGCTTGGCCGATGGCTTCTGGGGGTGTGAAGAAAAGGAAGAAAAAAAAAGGCAAGACTAAATCATCACAGTATTTTTGGAAGACTAATGGCATATCCCGAGACGTCTGCCGATATTGTGGCAAACAGGGTCACTGGAAGCGTGACTGCCGTGAGTACAAGGCGAAGTTAAAGGAAGTGAAGACGGGCAAGGCTCCGACTTTAGGTATGTTTGTTATAAACATGTCAACTACTGGTTTTAAAAATTGGATTTTTGATACTAGATTTGGTACTCACATATGTATTGGTGTTCAGGATCTGCTAATTAGCAGGATACTGGCTTCGGGTGAGATTGACCTACGAGTCGAAAACGGGACGAAAGTCGCTGTTTTGGCCGTTAGGACCTATGTTTTGTATCTACCATTGGGGCATGTAATTACATTAGGTGACTGTTATTTTGTACCTAGTTTGACTAGGTACACCATATCTGTATCTAGTTTAACCCGATGTGGGTATACCTTTGTATTATGGAACATTGGGTGTTTTGTATATAAAGATGACATTTTGATATGTACAGAAGATGTTAATAATAGTCTTTATATTGTGATATAAACAAATCTCAAACATATAACATGACAAACAAATGGCTCAAATTGAGTAATTCTAATGAGACCTATTTGTGGTATTATCGTCTGGGACGCATTTACAAGACTCGTATATCCACTCTTTGGAAGAATAGATACTTGGACGGATTTGATCATAATTCATATGACGTCTGTGAATCTTGTTTATTAGGCAAAATGTCTAAAAATCCTTTTAGCGGTAAAGGTGTACGTGCCACCGAGTTGTTAGCCCTCGATCATAATGACGTATACGGGTCCATTTCTAGCTAGGCTAGAGGTGGTTATGAATACTTCGTAACCTTTTCGGATATTGCATCGCGTTATGGTTATGTGTATCTTATGAGACACAAGTCGGAAACTTTTGAGAAATTCAAAGAGTTTCGACACAAAGTAGAAAAACAGACCGAAAAAAGTATTAAAACATTACGGTCGGACAGTGGTGAAAAATACTTGAGCAATGAGTTTCTCGATTACTTAAAAGAGTATGGTATTCTTTCACAGTGGACTACTCCTGGAACACTGACCGGCATAAACACACACGTATAACGCAAGCGCACATATCATTCAAGTAGTATAAAAATATCGATCCCACGAGGACTTAATATATAATCTATTAATTTTATGAGGTCAAATGATTACTAGTATCTAACAGGTTGTTTGATTGATTTGAAATGGTGATGATTCTAAATTTAAAAACAAGTAAATAAAATTATTCGAAAGTAGGTTTTAAGAAAATTCAATATTAAAAACTATCTAGGGTTGTGATTTCTTCCAATATCATTTTAAAGATGAAGTGGTTATCTTAAAGTTGGGTAATATATTGATTTATTAACCTGGAACACTAAATTTTATGTAAGCCTCTGTCGATGGTCAGACACAAATACCCAGTTTAACCCAATTGAACCATATGTCTATGTCAACCAAATTATCTAGATTCATTAAGTTTAAGTTCCAATTATGGCTACCCCCGCGCAACATGTATATGTCTATCATGTAAGGAAATCTATTAAAGGGTTATCTATTCTCAAGGAAAATCGTGGGCTATTAAGTCTAAGGCTTAAACCTAAAATTCCTTTGTCAAGTTTATTTTAGATTTACCACATCAATCTTATGAGTGGCCAATTAACAAGACGCATTAAGCCTAAGACTTAATAAGTAAACCTTTAAATTACCCAAACTATAATTTAACCCCTTATAAACCGGTGATATTGGATTTCATCACAACCCCAGATAACTGGCTTAGTTACGACACATATTTACGGGTAGTAAAAAACTTAAACAAAATAAAAGACATAAAGTAAAATACTGAAAATTAAATTGCTGAAAGTAAATGACGGAAAGTAAATGCTGAAATTAAATTACTGAAAAGTAAATGCTGGAAGTAAATTGCTGAAAGTAAATTGCTGAAAGTAAATGCTGAAAAGTAAATTGCTGAAAGTAAATTGCTGAAAGTAAATTACTGAAAAGTAAAAACTGAAAAATTAAAGAAAGAAAAGTACTGTGCGTAAAAGTAAATTGCGGAAAGTAAAAACTGAAAAGTAAAGAAAAGAAAGTGCGAAAGCGGAAATTAATTACTGAAATCTGTAAATAAACAAACAAGATACAATCTTCTTAGTATTCTTAAGGAATTCCTTAGAAGAAAGTATGAATTTTACAAATGAAATGGCTTGGTATTTATAGGCAAAATTTTGCCTCCATCAAATCATCCACCAAATCAATTATTAATTGCTTCACTAATTGCTCCACTAATTGCTCTACCAAATCCATTATTAATTGCTCCACTAATCTCTTATCATGTTTGGTGATGATTTGATAATTTTTATTATTTATTTATTAATTTATTTTTTTGCTTTGAAAATGATTGAAAGTGACTTTAATAATTACACACAACACACTTCTGGATTGTTCATCAATTTCAGGCATGAAATCGTCAGAATTCGAAATTACTTTGTCTTTCAAAGCTGTAGATATTTGAGTCTTCTTTAATCTGGAACTTGAATCAGCTCAATCTGGTATCGGAGTAAAAAACTATGCCCAAAATACGACAGATGCACAAAATTAGAATTTCCAAAACTGCACTTCGTCAAAAACGCCCTTCCAAGTTTCAAATCTCCAAAATTAAAATATCAAGTCCAATAATTGCCCTTATTTGACCCATATTTCATCCTAAATGATTTCATTGAGATCCAATATTATTTTATCTACAAAATAAACTAAAACACATCAAAATGTTCATCAAACCCGAGAAACTAAACAAAATATTAAGTTAAAGGGGCGGTAAATATTGATATATTTTCCGCTCATCAAACACCTCAATTGAATGGTGTGTCCGAACGGAGAAACCAAACTTTGTTGGACACGGTAAGGTTAATAATGAGTCGCATTGAGCTACCAATTTCCTTCATAGGATACGCATTGAACAATGCAATACTTATTTTGAATAAGGTTCTGTCAAAGTCTGTTGGACAGACTCCATATGAAATATGGACAGGAAAGAAACCGGGTTTCTCATTCCTCAAGATTTGGGGATGTTGGGCATATGTTAAACGTTTGGATGATACCAAACTAGAACCCAAATCAGATAAGTGCCTATTTGTAGGTTATCCTAGGGAAACCAAAGGATATTACTTCTACAACCCACAAGAGAACAAAATATTTATTGCTCTCCATGCAGTTTTCCTTAGAGGAATTCCTATATGCAGTGGTAAGTGGGAGGAAAGTAGAACTAAATGAAAATCAAAGTGATATTGTTCCTGACACCGACTCCCTCACGGAACACGAACAGTTCATCAGGGATGAGACTGTACCATAATCTTCTAATACACAAGAATCGCGTAGGTCGGAGAGAGTCAGAAAACAACCTGAGAGGTATGTGTTTCTGATCTCACCTCATTTAGATATGAATCTCATTAAGGAAGACAAACCAGCTATGTATGAGGTAGCGATACAAGGTATCAACTCCGCTTTATGGCAATGTACCATGAAGTCTGAAATGGATTCCATGTATACAACCAAGTTTGGACACTGGTTGATGTACCAGAAGGCATTATGCCTATTGGTAGCAAATGAGTCTTCATGGTGAAGACAGTTATGGATGGCAACATATAAACGTACAAAGCTAGGCTTGTAGCGAAAGGGTATCGTCATCAATATAATGTTGATTTTGATGAAATCTTTTACCCGTTGCCATGTTTAAATCCATTCGGATAATGCTTGCTATTGCTGCATATTTCGATTATGAAATATGGCAGATGGACGTCAAACCCGCTTTCCTTAATGAAAATCTTTTCGAGGATGTTTATATACAACTGCCTGATGGTTTTGTCGTTCCAAAACATACAAACAAGGTTTGCAAGTTAAATCGATCCATTTATGGATTAAAGCAAGCATTGCGTTCTTGGAACCAACTTTGTGATGAGATCATATTACAATATGGTTTCATTTAAAACGAAGATGATTCTTGTGTATATAAGACGGTTAGTGGGAGCGCACTGACATTCATTGTCCTATACGTTGATGATGTATTGCTTCTTAGCAATGACATTCCCATATTAAAATCGGTGAAAGCTTGGTTTTCATTAAAATTCTCCATGAGAAACTTGGGAGAGGCAATCTTTATTCTAGGAATAAGGATCTGCTGGGACAGATTTAAAATTTATTGGGACTCTCCGAGAGCTCGTACATTAACAAAGTGTTGAAGAGATTCAACATGGATCAGCCTAGAGGGGGCTACTTCCAGTGTCACATGGCATCTCTCTATCTAAGGACGTGTGTCCTAAAACTCAAGATGAGAGAGATTCAATGAATCAGATCCCGTTCGTGTTGGTTTCTATAATATGTCCCAAACAAAGATTAAGCATGTGAAATACTATAAAGAATATATATAAACATGAAGTATGGCGGAATCATACTTACAATGCCTTGTGATGAAGAAGATGATCAAATGGTAGAAGCTCCAAGTGGTGGAAGATTCGGCCAAGAGGAGGAAGAAGACTTGAAGCTCCAAGCTTTTGTATTCCAAGCTCTTTGATGGTTTCCCTATCACCTCTTTTGATCCCTTGCTTGTGCTAGCAAAAATGGAGAAATAGAAGATCAAATCTTCCTTGCCCTTGTCAATGGAGTTCTCGGCAATTTGAGAGAGAAGAGAGATTTTTTTGTAAAGTCTTAATTTATTGATCTTTGTTTTACCAAAAATCAATTTATATTTATGTTATAATTTATTAAATTAATAATAAATATATGACATAAACCATGCAATGGCTTAGAGTGTCAAACACTCAAACTCCATGCAAAGCCTTTGAGTGTAATGCACACTATCACCATGCATGCCTTAGAGTGTTTGTGACACTATTAACATGCAATGCCTTATCAATAAAATAATGCATATAATGACAAGTGTCATGTGGGCCCCACACGTTTCCCAATGAAAGTGGCCCACGTCCACTCACAGCGTTCGGGTTCGATATTTCCGAAATACCGAGCTAGCGTCGCGACGTTATTAAATCGATCGGATTTAAATAAATAATCGCTCCTAGCGAAATTATTATTTACGTCGCTTACGAATTAATTCTAAATTAACTCGTATTATGCCCGAATTAAAATCTAATTTTAATTTCGCGTCGAAATCGAATTTCGATTATTATATCGAATATAATAATTTTTATCGATTAATTCCAAATTAATCGTTCTCTCTCTAATAAGGCACTTTATCCAGATAAAGTTTCTCCTCGCAATTATCCAAGATTAATTAAGTCCGAATCAAATATCATAGGTGAATCTTCAGGAAGCGACCCAAGAGATCTCCGGATATTTTGGCAGTAAATACGGTTGTCGGATAATCCGAACACGTACGTACCTCGTACTACGTCTTTACCGATTTACAAGACAAGGTTGGCTTCTAGCAAAGCGCCATGCCTACCCAATTCTCCAGAAATATTCTTATAGGAATATAAGATCTGTATCAGGCGTAGTATTCCGTACATCGATCCAGTATCGGATGATCACATGCTAGGCCTGGGGCTGGAGATGTGTCTGCCCCGTACGAAACATATATCGGACATCAAGCAACTAGTCTCTTTAAATCGGACAATCCTGACCTTGTCATATTGTCCCGACGGTTGCAACCTTTTATAGAGTACTAGTTCTGTGTCCTGCGTGATCATCACCTCCATATGTCTGAAGCGATACTTCCATCTTGACATCACATCCAGTACACTACGATTCTCGATAAACCCAGAAGAGGTGTACACAGAACCGGTTAAGGTCCCCAACCCCCAAAACTAAAGTTTACCGATTGTCGCAAGTACTAGCGATGTAAGTCTCAGGTTAAGACCATATACAACCTACCCTGATGCGGCCTCCCATAGACACGTAGACATACTACCAATGGGATTCCGGGGTCTATCCAGAGTGAAGCTGTTTTCCGTACCATCGGTAAAACACAACCTCCTATTGCACTTGCATAAGTATCCAATACTTAAATATATGAGAACTATGCCGTTGTGCCCTCACAACGTGCACAAGCGCAATACTAGTCTATTCCGCATTATCGATGTCCAGTCTCGATAATACTACGACTAGGGATATTTAATGATTAAACCTTTGGGGACTGATACTGTCTCATATCATTCTCAGTCCAGGTACTATCATATGGACTTTCGCCATTTATAAGTCAAAGTAAATAATATTACAAAACGGCAAAAGGCAATTTCATTATCACATAGTTAATTTTGTACAATAATACAATATCATTTACAAACAGTGACGCTATGGGACATAATGTCTAACAATCTCCCACTTGGCCTATAGCCAGTCACTCAAGCATCTAATACCCGAACTATGTATGTGTCGTTCAAAAACTTGCTGTAGAACAGCTTTCGTCAGCGGATCTGCAATGTTGTCATCTGATGTGACCTTCTCGACTTTTACATCGCCACGATGTATAATCTCCCGAATCAGATGATAACGTCGAAGAACATGCTTGGACCGTTGATGAGACCTTGGTTCCTTAGCCTGTGCTATAGCCCCGTTATTGTCACAATACAATGGAACGGGCTCACTGCTAACGGAACTACTCCTAATCCGATTAGGAACTTTCGGATCCAAACTGCCTCCTTTGCTGCTTCAGATGCAGCGATGTACTCCGCTTCTGTTGTTGAATCGGCAACAGTATCTTGCTTGGAAGATTTCCAGCTCACTGCTCCGTTATTCAAGCAAAAATGTACCCGGATTGCGACTTGTAGTCATCCTTGTCGGTTTGGAAACTTGCATCGGTATAACCCAGATACCGCAAGTTCTCCACCTCCATAAATTAAGAAAGCATCCTTAGTTCGTTTAAGATACTTAAGGATATTCTTAACTGCTATCCAGTGACCTTCATCTGGATCGGCCTGATAGCGACTGCACATGCTCAAAGCATATGAGACATCAGGTCGTGTACATATCATGGCATACATGATCGATCCGACTGCCGAGGTGAACGGTATCCGACTCATGTGGTCTCTCTCTTCCTGAGTCTTAGGGCACATGTCCTTAGACAGAGAGGTACCACGTACCATTGGAACCAATCCCCTCTTGGATTGTTCCATGTGAATCTCTTCAACACTTTATCAATGTATGTACTCTGGGAGAGTCCAAGCAGCTTTCTAGATCTATCCCTGTAGATCTTTATTCCAAGAATAAAGGCTGCTTCTCCCAGATCTTTCATGGAGAATTTTAATGAAAGCCAAGCTTTCACCGACGTTAGCATGGGAATGTCATTGCCTATAAGCAATACGTCGTCGACATAAAGGACAATAAAAGTAAGTGCTCTCCCACTAACCTTCTTGTATACACAAGGGTCATCTGCGTTTTACACGAAATCATATCCTTTATGATCTCAAAAACGCTGATTCCATGACCGTGATGCTTGCTTCAATCCATAAATGGATCGATTTAACTTGCAAACCTTGTTTGCAAGTCTAGGTACGATAAAACCGTCAGGCTGTTGCATATAAACATCCTCCAAAAGGTTTCCGTTAAGGAAAGCGGTTTTAACGTCCATTTGCCATATCTCGAAGTCGAAATATGCAGCTATTGCAAGCATTATCCGAATGGATTTAATCATGGCACGGGTGAGAAGGTTTCGTCATAGTCAATACCATATTGTTGACGATACCCCTTCGCTACAAGCCTAGCCTTGTACGTTGTACGTTGCCATCCATGTCGGTCTTCTTCTTGAAGATCCATCTGCATCCAATAGGCTTTACCCCTTCTGGTGCATCAACCAGTGTCCAAACTTGGTTGGCGTACATGGAATCCATCTCGGACTTCATGGCTTCTTGCCATAAAGCGGAATCGATATTTTGTATCGCTTCCTCATACGTAGCCGGCTCATTATCCTCAATAAGATTAATATCTATATGAGGTGAGATCAGGAACCCATACCTCTCAGGTACTGTTCTGACTCTCTCCGACCTACGCGGGTCCTTGTGTATGTGAAGTTTGTGGTACAGGACTCATCCCGGATGGTCTGTTCTTGTTCCGTCGTTGATTCATTGCCAGGAACAGTATCACTACGATCTTCATCGAGTTCTACTTTCCTCCACTTACCACTGCATTTAGGAATTCCTTCTCAAGGAAAACCGCATGTAGAGCAACAAATACTTGTTCTCTTGTGGGTAATAGAAAATTAGGTTTCCTTAGCCAACAATCTATCTTAATTATTTTTTGTGTGGGTAATAGTAAGTAATATCCTTTGGTTCCCTAGGATATCCAACGAAAAGGCATTTATCAGATTTGGGTTCAAGTTGGTGCCTCCAACGTTAACATATGCCCGCATCCCAAATCTTTAGGAAAGAGAAACCTGGTTTCCTTCCTGTCCATATC
The DNA here is from genome assembly GCA_019454045.1 of Zanthoxylum bungeanum. Lineage (NCBI taxonomy): Eukaryota > Viridiplantae > Streptophyta > Magnoliopsida > Sapindales > Rutaceae > Zanthoxylum > Zanthoxylum bungeanum. The sequence continues at coordinate 21,519 of SKCR01054122.1, read as the reverse complement.
TCATATGGGGTCTGTTCAAAGACTTCGACGGGTACTTATTCAAAATAAGTATAGCACTGTTTAATGCGTATCCCCAGAAGGATATTGGAGCTCAGTGCGACTCATCATTGACCTCACCATGTCCAACAAGGTGCGGTTTCTCCGTTCGGACACACCGTTTAATTGTGGTGTTCCAGGAGGAGTCCACTGTGAAAGAATACCATATTCTTTCAAGTAATCTTGAAACTCATAACTTAAGTATTCGCCACCACGGTCTGACCGTAATGTCTTGATACTCATCCCTGTTTGTTTCTCCACTTCGTGTCGAAACTCTTTGAATTTCTCAAAAGTTTCCGACTTGTGTCTCATAAGATACACATAACCGTAACGAGATGCATCATCTGTAAAGGTTACGAAGTAGTGAAATCCACCTCTAGCCTGGCTAGACATGGGCCCGCATACGTCAGTATGAACGAGAGCTAACAGTCTGTGGCACGTTCACCTTTACCGCTAAGAGGTGATTTAGGCATTTTGCCTAAAAGACAAGATTCGCAGACGTCATATGAATTGGGATCAAATTCGTCCAAGTACCCACTCTTTGAAAGTGTGGATATGCGAGTCTTGTTGATGTGTCCTAGACGACAATGCCACATATAAGCTTCATCTTTTAGATTACTCCTTTTGAGCCTTTTGTTTGTCATTTTAGGAGATTCATTTATATTCAAAATATAAAGACCGTTATTTGCAACAGCTGTGCAAATTTCTGTATCATTTTTATATAAATAACACCCTGTGTTCCTGAATACAAAGTGTAACCCTGCTGGGTTAACAAAGATACAGATATAATGTTCCTAGTTAAACTAGGCACAAAATAACAGTTCAAAAGTTTAAGTTCATGCCCTGAGGGCAGTACTAAAAACAAAAGTCCCTACGGCCAAAAGAGCAACTGGTGTTCCGTTTCCGACCCGTAGATCCATCTCCCCTGATGCCAGCACCCTGCTATCATGCAGATCCTGCACATCAGTACAATATGAGCACCACAACCAGAATCAAAAATCCAATTTTTAAAACTAGAAGTATTCATATTTATCTCAATAACAAACATACCAGAGGCAATGGCCTTGCCAGCCTTGATATCCTCCCTCTGCACAATGCTCATTCGGCAGTCACGTTTCCAGTGACCCCTCTTGCCGCAGTTGAGGCAGATGTCGCGAGATTTGTCCTTTGGCTTCCTAGAAGCCACTGTCAACTTGCCTTTACCCTTCTTCTTGAACTTCTTCTTCCTTGCACCTCCAATTGCCTTGGGGCCACCCTTTGGCGCATGAGAGGTCAATGCAAAATGCGCCTCGCGCTTGCTCCCCTTTAGGAGTTCCCTTTCGGATTCCTTCAGCACAGACAACAACTCTCCAAGAGTGTCGTCAGTATCCATCAACTTGTAGTTGACTATGATTTGTTTCCAAGTATCAGGAAGTGACTGCAAGATCATATCTATATTCAGATCAGCCTCCAAGACTATTCCCATATTGGCCAACTCATCAATATCGGCAATCATTTGAGCCCCGTGGGCTTCAACTGATGCGCCGTCTGTCATCCGGGAGCGGAAGAGTTTCCTTACTAGCTCGTACCTCTTCATCCGCTTATTAGTGCGGTGAAGATCACGCAATCTTGCCATCATGTTATAGGGATCCAAATCCCTATTCTGGCGTCTGAAATGCTGAGTCATTGCAGCTAGCATAACTGACTGAGCTTGGTCACAATCATCACTATGAGTTTTCCATAACTCTAGCTCCAGTGGCTCAGTGGGTTTAGGCGGGAGAGGTCTCTGAATAGTATACAGTATCCTCTCAGCCCCAAGCACTATCTTGAGGTTCATTTCCCAGTCGGCAAAGTTTGTCCCTTTGAAGACATTATCGCCCATGATTATGTCGCGGATATTACCTTGCCAATCATCTTGACAACTATAGTCAACTATAAAGTCAACGATGTTATGGGTACAGTCAAACTGTTACATATAAAAATAACAATATATTAGTCCAACTAATTATTTAAAATATTGACGAAATAATTTTGAAAGACGCGTAAGGCTAAATATCTGAATGAAATTGCAAATTCAATAATAGCCTCCACTATTTTCTTCAAGTTTCTAACCCTCTGTAGACAACTCGGGAAATCTAATTCCTAGTGGGCTAGGATCCCGTTAAATACACACAACCTTGACTTTGGCCAACAAGTTGTATGATATTTAACTAGGTAGATCTCGAAGATCAATTGGATCTCATCCAATTCCTAGATCCGGTAGGTGGACATCCAAGTCCGAAACATATATATCTAATACATATGTCAATGTATCTAATACATTTTCCTAACCATTTCCTCTGAATCAACTAAGCCTTGGCTTTGGCACAACAAACCTAATGATTCCAGTTAAGCGGGACCCATTGACAAGGAAAATTTCGTAATCAATGTCGATGGACAAGAAGTGATCTTGACTTTGGCCAACAAATCACAACTTGGACAGGACACCGATGTGGAACAAAACTCTCATGATTCAAACACATCCTCAATTGACAAAGGTCTTGACTTTGGCCAACAAACCAATGCCAATTTCGGATCTTGAGAAAGAATCATTCAACGGAAGGAAAATCGCTTAATATTGTTTGAGGGATTTTTGCGTAATTGGCAACCAATTAATTTATCTTTGTTAGGTCTCATCATCATACACCCTTAAGCATGCTTCTAAAACATCATAAAGCGCGTAAAGTAAAGTAATAGTGATATGCGGATGGATATATAAACAACTTGTTCCTAGAACAAATCACTCCCTTTCCTCTCCCCGTTAGCACTATTCTACTTCTACCCAATTACATAATACAATAAGAGAAACCTCATTTACATTGAGGGGAATTAGGTGAGAAGAGAATACAAAGAGATAAAGAGATAAGGCTGGACACGCAGGTCCAATTTATAAATTCCAAATTTACAATAATTCTAAAATTACCCTTTCCCTTCTAATATCCATCCGATATACACTATTCATTCATCACATACATATATATTCAAACAAGACATGCTTTTACAACCAATCTAATCCAATTAATTAGTCTTTGTTAAGTGATCATCCAATGTTCAAACAACGGTTTGATTTTGCGCGAGTCCAACTCGATTGAGAATAAGTACACAAGGTACGAATTCGCGAATTATATCGAACTACTTATTAAATCTGATTTAATTCGTATTCAATACTAATTCAATTATTTAATTCCAAATTAAATGTTTACACTTTAATGTGCTTTAAAGACTTAGATTCTAAATCCAATTCTATTGGGTCTCAAAGCCCAACTAACATCCAATGTTTAATTTAATTCAAGTCAAATGGGCTTTCAATTGATTTATTAAGGCTTGGGCTTTGGTCAATGTGGGTCATACCCAATTACCAAGCCCAAATAAGGAATCACCCTTAAGTGCCATAAAACCAATTTCAAGCCCATAAGGCCCAATTAAATTATTAAAGCCCATTATATTATATTTGGACTTAATGGAGTGATTTAGGCCCAAATTGGATCCAATCCATTTGGCCCAAATCTACTTGGTCCAACCAAGCCCATTATGCCCAAATACAATATTAAAAGCCCAATTCACCAATTAAGCCCATTAATTAAATTTTAATATTCCAAACATTAAAGTCCAATTAATTAAAGTGTAATACCAAGATTAATATATTAAACCAAATATTTCAAAAAATACCCATTTAATTTATTAATCATGTATTGTTCAAAATAAATGTCCAACATTAATTTTAACAAAAATCAACTCCTTTACATGTCTATGTACATTCGGCCAAGGTGAGTTTTTTGTGTCGATTTGTTTTCAATCCGATTGAATTACTAATCAACGTTCCGTACACGTTCTAAGTCATCCAATGATCTTAAACACAAAAAATCCAATCCACTCCAAGTAGCAACACATTCGGCCAAGGCATGGATTTGGGATCCAATGCATTTTTCATGAAATTGATTCCATATAACATCATGTTATACTCATGCAAGCATACTTATTAATCAAATTTCATAAGAACATGCTTATATCAATTTCATCATGCCATTCGGCCAAGGTGAAGATATTGGGGAAAAATCATCCAATGCATTTTTCATAAAATTGATTCCATGTAATATCATTCTATATACATGCAAGCATACTTATTCATCAAATTTCACAAGAACATGCTTCAATCAATTTATCACACCCATTCGGCCAAGGTTGAAAATATTGGGGAAAAATCATCCAATGCATTTTTCATAAAATTGATTTCATATAATGTCATTTAACATACATATAAGCATACTCATTCATCAAATTTCACAAGAACATGCTTCAATCAATTTTACCCAAATTTTAACCTAAAGTATTTCATGCTTAAACCTAGCTCAATGATACCATTGTTGGTTTCTATAATATGTCCCAAACAAAGATTAAGCATGTGAAATACTATAAAGAATATATATATAAACATGAAGTATGGCGGAATCATACTTACAATGCCTTGTGATGAAGAAGATGATCAAATGGTAGAAGCTCCAAGTTGTGGAAGATTCGGCCAAGAGGAGGAAGAAGACTTGAAGCTCCAAGCTTTTGTATTCCAAGCTCTTTGATGGTTTCCCTATCACCTCTTTTGATCCCTTGCTTGTGCTAGCAAAAATGGAGAAATAGAAGATCAAATCTTCCTTGCCCTTGTCAATGGAGTTCTCGGCAATTTGAGAGAGAAGAGAGATTTTTTTGTAAAGTCTTAAATTTAATTGATCTTTGTTTTACCAAAAATCAATTTATATTTATGTTATAATTTATTAAATTAATAATAAATCTAGGACATAAACCATGCAATGGCTTAGAGTGTCAAACACTCAAACTCCATGCAAAGCCTTTGAGTGTAATGCACACTATCACCATGCAATGCCTTAGAGTGTTTTGTACACTATTAACATGCAATGCCTTATCAATAAAATAATGCATATAATGACAAGTGACATGTGGGCCCCACACGTTTCCCAATGAAAGTGGGCCCACGTCCACTCACGCGTTCGGGTTCGATATTTCCGAAATACCGAGCTAGCGTCGCGACGTTAATTAAATCGGATTTAAATAAATAATCGCTCCTAGCGAAATTATTATTTACGTCGCTTACGAATTAATTCTAAATTAACTCGTATGCCCGAATTAAAATCTAATTTTAATTTCGCGTCGAAATCGAATTTCGATTATTATATCGAATATAATAATTTTATCGATTAATTCCAAATTAATCGTTCTCTCTCTAAATAAGGCACTTTATCCAAGATAAAGTTTCTCCGCAATTAATCCAAGATTAATTAAGTCCGAATCAAATATCATAGGTGAATCTTCAGGAAGCGACCCAAGAGATCTCCGGATATTTTGGCAGTAAATACGGTTGTCGGATAATCCGAACACGTACGTACCTCGTACTACGTCTTTACCGATTTACAAGACAAGGTTGGCTTCTAGCAAAGCGCCATGCCTACCCAATTCTCCATAAATATTCTTATAGGAATATAAGATCTGTATCAGGCGTAGTATACCGTAGTATTCCGTACATCGATCCAGTATCGGATGATCACATGCTAGGCCTGGGGCTGGAGATGTGTCTGCCCCGTACGAAACATATATCGGACATCAAGCAACTAGTCTCTTTAAATCGGACAATCCTGACCTTGTCATATTGTCCCGACGGTTGCAACCTTTTATAGAGTACTAGTTCTGTGTCCTGCGTGATCATCACCTCCATATGTCTGAAGCGATACTTCCATCTTGACATCACATCCAGTACACTACGATTCTCGATAAACCCAGAAGAGGTGTACACAGAACCGGTTAAGGTCCCCAACCACCAAAACTAAAGTTTACCGATTGTCGCAAGTACTAGCGATGTAAGTCTCAGGTTAAGACCATATACACCTACCCTGATGCGGCCTCCCATAGACACGTAGACATACTACCAATGGGATTCCGCGGGGTCTATCCAGAGCGAAGCTGTTTTCCGTACCATCGGTAAAACACAACCTCCTATTGCACTTGCATAAGTATCCAATACTTAAATATATGAGAACTATGCCGTTGTGCCCTCACAACGTGCACAAGCGCAATACTAGTCTATTCCGCATTATCGATGTCCAGTCTCGATAATACTACGACTAGGGATATTAATGATTAAACCTTTGGGGACTGATACTGTCTCATATCATTCTCAGTCCAGGTACTAATCATATGGACTTTCGCCATTTATAAGTCAAAGTAAATAATATTACAAAACGGCAAAAGGCAATTTCATTATCACATAGTTAATTTTGTACAATAATACAATATCATTTACAAACAGTGACGCTATGGGACATAATGTCTAACAGTTCGCTTAAGAAGTCGGATCGATAATGCATGCTATGATATGTACGCGACCTGGTGTCTCATATGCTTTGAACATCTGCAGTCACTATCAGGCCGATCCAGGTGATGGTCACTTGATTGATGTTAAGAACATCCTTAAGTATCTTAGACAAACTAAAGATGCTTTCTTCGTATATGGAGAATGAGAACTTGAGGTGACTGGGTTCACCGATGTAAGTTTCCAAACCGATAAAGATGACTATAAGTCGCAATTAGGGTATATATTTTGTTTGAAAAATGGAACATTGAGCTGGAAATATTCCTAGCAAGATACTATTGCCGATTTAACAACAAAAGCGGAATACATTGTTGTGGTTGAGGCAGCAAAAAAAGCATTTTGGATCTATAAATTCCTAATTGGATTATGAGTAGTTCTGTTAGCAGCTGAGCTGGGCTACAACACATGCTAAGGAACCCCGATCTCATCAATGATCCAAGTATGTACTTCGACGGTTTCATCTGATTCGAGAGATCACACATCCTAGCGATGTGAAGATCGAAAGATCGTTTCAGATGATAACCATGCAGATCCTCTGAAGAAAGCGATATCTCAGCAAAAGTTTGAGCACCGTACATTGTTCAGGTGTTGGAAACTTGAGTGATTGGCTATAGGCCAAGTGGGAGATTGTTGGACAATTATGACCCATAGCATCACTATTTGTAAAAGACATGGTATTTTTGTAAAAATTAACTATGTGAGAAAGGAAATTGCTCTTTTATCATTTTTTAATTGGATTACTTGGATATATAAATGATAAAAATCCATATGATTAGTACCGGATTAATAAGATATGAGACAATGTTAATCCACGAAAGGTTTAATCATTAAATATCCCTAGTCGTAGTATTATCGAGACTGGACATCGATAATGCGGAATATGCTAATGTTACACTTGTACGCGTTATGGAAGCTTAACGGCATAGTTCTTATATATTTAAGTATTGGATACTTATGAAAGTGTGATAGGAGGTTCTGTTAGCCGTTGGACCGGGAACAGCTTCGCTCTGGATAGACCCCTCGGAATCCCATTGGTAGTATGACTATGTGTCTATGGGATCCGAATCAGGGTAGGTGTATGTGGTCTTAACCTTAGACTTGCATCGCTAATACTTGCGACAATCAGTACGCTTTGGTTTTGGTTGTCCGGAGCTTTAACAGGTTCTGTGTATGCCTCTTCTGGGTTTATTGAGAATCGTAGTGTATTGGGTGTGATGTCAAGAAGGAATTATCACTTTAGTCATATGAAGATGATGATCACGCAGGATATAAAACTGGTACTCTTAAATACTGCAGCTATCGGGATAATATCACTAGGTCATGATTATCTGATTATAGAGATTAGTTTATAGTGATCCGATTTATACTTCGTACGGGGAAGACATAATTCCAGCCCTAGGCCTAGCATGTGACATCCGATTCTGGATCGTAATACGCAATACTTAGTATACTATGCCTGATACAAATTATATATTCCTTGTTGAATATTTTTGGAGAATTGGGTAGGCACGATGATTTGCTAGAAGCCAACCATGTCTTGTAAATCGGTAAGAACGTGGTACGGGGTACGCACATGTTCGGATGGTCCGATGACCGTATTTATTACCAACATATCTAGAGATCTCTTGGGTCGCTTCCCAAAGATTCACCGATTACATTTGACTCGAACAAAATTAATCTGGGATTAATTATGAGAGAGAAAATTAATCTGGGATTAATTACGGCAAGAATTTATCTGAGATTAAATTCGTAAAGAAGAGAGAACACGATTAATTTGGAAGTAATCGGCAAAGTAAATTTAATAATTAAATTGGATTTTACAATTTAATTTATTTAATTGGGCTAAAATAATATATTGGATATATTAATTAAAATTAGATTTCAATACGGAATTAAAATTGGATTTTAATTCTGGCGAACAAATTAATTTGGAATTATTTTGTAAGCGACTTTCGTAATGATTTTGCTAGGCACTATTATTTAATTAAATTGGATTTAATTACGTAGCGACAGAAAACTCATTTAGTTGGATTAAACGAACCGGCCCAAAGTGTGTTGTGTAAGCCAACTTGAATTTGGAATTCAAAATTGGGTGGGACCCACAACTCACATCACTTGTCAAAATTGTGATGGTGGTAGTTTGCAATAGTGATTGGATCATTTAAAACACACACAACACAAAAGGCAATGGAACTATTCACTCTCTCCCTCGCTTCCTCTTTTGGCCGAAAGTTGTTCTTCTTGGAGGAGAAAATTTTCCTTCAATTTTTGTTCAAGCTAGCACTTAAAGGAGTCAAAGAAAGGTGATAGGGAAACTCATCCAAGAGTTTGGAACTCAAAAAGAAGGCTTGGAGCTTCTACATCCAAGGAAAAAGTTTTGAACTTCAACCGATCAATGTAAGTTTTTTCCGCAACTTATCTTGTAAAATTCAGACACAAATCAATGTTTAGAGATCCTTGGAATGTTTAGGACACTAACACTAAGAACAAGAGAGGGTGGTTAAGGCTAGAAAGGCTTAGGTTAGGCAAAAAGAAAATAAAATTTTCTTTTTATGCCTATGGTTATTAATTTCCAACATAAGGCAAACCCTTGCCCTCCATATTTAATAATTTTCGGCCATACGAGGTTTTCTTTCAAAATTTTAAAACAACAATATTTATTTACCATAATCAAAAATTTGTTAAAGAGGTGTAACTTCCAAAATACAACCAAGGGTTTCTAAAACCCAATTTTGGAATTCCAAAATTATAAAACCTTTTATTAAATTATATATAATATAATTTAATAAAATATCATTTATAATTATCATGTAATTATTAGAAACCGTATATTAAATTTAACAAATAGTTTCAAGTGTTACAAAATAATATTATTAATCATATTAATATTATATGTTATACATATGTGAGTATATAATTGGACTATCCAATCATATTTAATCTGCTACATTATATCGAGCTTGCACGGAGACCAAATGGACCTAGGATTCCGAGCTCCAATAATCCCAGAATATTAATTAAACTCTTAATTAAATATTCTGAATTATTAACTCCGGGTTATTCCACTAAAAACCCAAAACTGCATTCTCATTATCGTAGATAGATAAATTAAGCCGAACCACGTCGGTGTCCATTGATATAGTCATTAGATACGGATTGGCCCTTCACGAGTATCTCGTAATTAGAACCGGGTCATAATATCCATTACACCCCTATAATAAACTATTTATTCATAAACATTATGAATGTTAATCTTTCTATTCATAATAGAAAGACTCGAGTGCTCTAACCGTTCAAATACCGAATCAACCCTTTAAGAAATATACTCCTCTACTACTCGGGATAATGAGTGAACTCCATATCTATGTAAAATATCCCCAGCTACACACCAAACCATGTCCAATAATACAAGATTTCTTTATACTATGCCATACAATGGCCCCACCACCTAGGGTAGACACTGATCCAGTTGTTGATTTCCTAGAATCGAAATCCGTCTGAAAATCATAATTCGTATATCCCCTTCGGATCAATCCTATCTGGAATACACAAGCATATAATTTCTTGTTCACTTAAGATACTTGAGAATACCAATCCTAGGTTAGATTGAAATGACTACTCCCACTGTAAAGTAGATGTCTGGTCTCGTGCATAACATAACATACATGAGAATACCAACTGCTGAGACATATCAAATGTCTCATTATGGTTATGTGTATCTTATGAGACACAAGTCGGAAACTTTTGAGAAATTCAAAGAGTTTCGACACAAAGTAGAAAAACAGACCGACAAAAGTATTAAAACATTACAGTCGGACAGTGGTGAAAAATACTTGAGCAATGAGTTTCTCGATTACTTGAAAGAGTATGGTATTCTTGCACAGTGGACTCCTCCTGGAACACTGACCGGCGTAAACACACACGTATAACGCAAGCGCACATATCGTTCAAGTAGTATAAAAATATCGATCCCACGAGGACTTAATATGTAATCTATTAATTTTATGAGGTCAAATGATTACTAGTATATAACAGGTTGTTTGATTGATTTGAAATGGTGATGATTCTAAATTTAAAAACAAGTAAATAAAATTGTTCGAAAATAGGTTTTAAGAAAATTCAATATTAAAAACTATTTAGGGTTGTGATTTCTTCCAATATCATTTTAAAGATGAAGTGGTTATCTTAAAGTTGGGTAATATATTGATTTATTAACCTGGAACACTAAATTTTGTGTAAGCCTCTGTCGATGGTCAGACACAAATACCCAGTTTAACCCAATTGAACCATATGTCTATGTCAACCAAATTATCTGGATTCATTAAGTTTAAGTTCCAATTATAGCTACCCCCGCCCGACAGGTATATGTCTATCATGTAAGGAAATCTATTAAAGGGTTATCCATCTTCAAGGAAGATCGTGGGCTATTAAGTCTTAGGCTGAAACCTAAAATTCCTTTGTCAAGTTTATTTTAGATTTACCACATCAATCATATTAGTGGCCAATTAACAAGACGCATTAAGCTTAAGACTTAATAAGTAAACCTTTCAATTACCCAAACTATAATTTAACCCCTTATAAACCGGTGATATTGGATTTCATCACAACCACAGATAACTGGCTTAATTACGACACATATTTACGGGTAGTAAAAAACTTAAATAAAATAAAAGACATAAAGTAAAATACTGAAAATTAAATTGCTGAAAAGTAAATGACGGAAAGTAAATGCCGAAATTAAATTACTGAAAAGTAAATGCTGAAAGTAAATTGCCGAAAGTAAATTGCTGAAAAGTAAATGCTGAAAGTAAATTGCTGAAAAGTAAATTGCTGAAAGTAAATTACTGAAAAGTAAAAACTGAAAATTAAAGAAAGAAAAGTACTGTGCGTAAAAGTAAATTGCGGAAAGTAAAAACTGTAAAGTAAAGAAAAGAAAGTGCGAAAGTGGAAATTAATTACTGAAAGCTGTAAATAAACAAACAAGATACAATCTTCTTAGTATTCTTAAGGAATTCCTTAGCAGAAAGTATGAATTTTACAAATGAAATGGCTTGGTATTTATAGGCAAAATTTTGCCTCCATCAAATCATCCACCAAATCAATTATTAATTGCTTTACTAATTGCTCCACTAATTGCTCCACCAAATCCATTATTAATTGCTCCACTAATCTCTTATCATGTTTGATGATGATTTGATAATTTTTATTATTTATTATTATTATTTCTTTTGCTTTGAAAATGATTGAAAGTGACTTTAATAATTACACACAACATACTTCTGGATGGTTCATCAATTTCGGGCATGAAATCTTCAGAATTCGAAATTATTTTGTCTTTCAAAGCTGTAGATCTTTGAGTCTTCTTTAATCTGGAACTTGAATCCTCTCAATCCGATTTCGAAGTAAAAATCTATGCCTAAAATACGACTGATGCGCAAAACTATAATTTCCAAAACTGCACTTCGTAAAAATCGCCCTTTCAAGTTTCCAATCTCCAAAATTAAAATATCAAGTCCAATAATTGCCCTTATTTGACGCATATTTAGTCCTAAATGATTTCATTGAGATCCGATATTATTTTATCTGCAAAATAAACTAAAACACATCAAAACGTTCATAAAACCCGAGAAACTAAACAAAATGTTAAGTTAAAGGGGCGGTAAATATTGATATATTTTGCGCTCATCACACCCCCAAACCTAACATTTTGCTAGTCCTCGAGCAAAACAATAAAATAAAATTCAAGAAACAATTAAAATTAAACTAAGCCACTTTCGTAGGGATCACGGTTGCATTTAGCATATGCAACAAGCCTTTAAACCACTAGGTGTCCCTAGTGGACGAGTTATAGTCTCGTGAGGGCTTACAGCAATGATACCCACAAACGTTTTACAAAAGTAAAAAGGTAGTGAAACTAATGCACACAAAAGCATAAAGACAAGAGAAAAGAGAATAAAGAAGTTAGTGACTAATCATGTGAAACTTCTACTCCAAATCAATAGTTATTTTGTTTCATTCTAAATTACCGAATAAGTAAATTTTCCGATTATTTTTACCATTCTCCATATACACAGCCAACAAAGTATTAATCAATCTCATTTTTGCCCACAAAAGTCACAAGTGTAGTTGATAAGAGAGTAATATTTTTGTCCTAAAGTTCTATCAGATTTCACACATTTTTTATGGCAATGGAATAATTTTTCTGATTTTTTCTTTGAATTTTTTTTTATATACAATATCTTCCATCTATGTAGCGAGTGTTGGGTCGGTGGCTCCCAAACCAGTTGGCTTTAGGGCACCATGTGTTAAGACACCCATACGAACTTAATTACTCAGACTTCAGATATATATATTTTTGCAGCATCTTTGATCCATGTAACGAGCTTTGGACCAGTGACTCCCAAACCAGTTGGTTTTAGGGCACTACGTGTTAAAACACCCTTACAGACTTAATAACTCAGATCTCAGACGTTTTTTTTTTTTTTTTTTTACTCCATTGATTTTTTTATATGCTTCCTCCAATTAAACTAGAGCACTGAATATTACAAACTTTTCAATTTTAGTTAATGTCCATATGTTACTATATATGTTGATAATACCTGTCAACTGAGCATATGAAGATCCATTTTAGACAGTTTTATGGAGAATTCACAAATTAAATAATTCAAAAGGAAATAAACAAAAATTAACTTATTTCGAAAATAGGTTTGAGATACGTCTCAGGAGTGGAAACTCCTTACTCAGTTATCTCTTACCAATTTCACCCTTTTAGTCAAAATAAAAACACAAAAACGCAAAATATTTTGTAATTTTTGAAAATTTTTCAAATTTTTTTTTTTGTATTTTTCGAAAAATTTTGGACTAAAAATAAAAAGAACACACAAACTAAACACAAGGTACTTATCAACTAATTCCCTCCTCCAAACCTAAATGAGACATTGTCCCCAATGTCTTAAACAGTAGAAGAAGAGTTTAGAAGGTAGTACCTGGTTAGCTGAAATTCTACAAGAAATGAAAGGTTAAGATCCAGATTAACACGACGCCTCTTACCACGATCGTCCTCGGACCAATTTATCTTTGAAACGATAAGGTCAACTCGTGGTTCATAGGCTAAGAGTTGATCAATTAGATCCGGAGCAGTTTTGGCAGTAAAGAGGAGTTCTTTTAAAGGTTTTGACACGAACCCATTTCTCCGGTCATCATCAAGAAATACACAAAGAAAATCATAAAATCCATCAACGTTGTACAGCCCAATTGGTTTCTGGTGTATGTTCAGATTCGCCCAAGATAGCACAATAAAAATTTCCTCCAATGTACCCAAGCCACCTGGCAAAACAATAAAAGCATTAGTACGGTTAATCATTTCTACCAGTCGTTCAGACATACCTGGCACAATCAGTTCCTGTCCATTTGATGGTTCAATAAGATTTGCTTCTGTCAAGGGTTTTGGGATGATTCCCAAAACGTGACTGTCTCCTTCTTGTACGACCTTTGAAACGATCCCAATAAGTCCAAGATTGCCTCTGCAATATATTAAGTGCATATTTCTTGCAGCTAAGACTCGACCCAATTCTTGTGCTGCTTCTACGTATTGTGGCTTAACACCAACACTACTACCGCAAAACACACAGATATTTTCAACTCGTCTTCTTGAAGTGGCTTCCATTTTTTATATGTATTTCTTTCTCAACTCTGGATGCCTTCAAAAGTGCAATGACGGGCTAAATTTATAGTACCTGAAAAGGGTGAGTAAAAATAGCACAAGTATCTTCCAGAGGACGATTAGTAGCGAAATAATATCGTGATAGTAAAAAAGGTCTGGATCCTGTCGGAGAAAATAAAAGAAAACAACAAAACAAATCACAATTATTAAGAAAAGACAAAGAGATATAATATTTACAAGAAAAGTAACGGCTTGATTGACGTCTATGCGTCAGGGACAAGCTTCCCATCCAATTTTCTTATAAATTGGCAAACGAAATTTTTTTGAGTCAGATTCCCGAGACTTAACAGTTGTCTTTCCTTTTGGAATTGTGCATATAACATGCGAATTTCATGATACACACATCCACTGGGATGCGTCTCAAGAGTTTTAGATATGTCATCCAAAGACTCCTTACTCAAGCCATCCATAATGAAATTAATCTTATCTTCGCGGTTATCAGACACCATTCCTAAAGAACGACAACGAGTATTACAAAACATACGAGCACATTTATAACAAACACACATTCTTTTGGCTCTTCTCTTTTTAGCATATGTACTATTTCCTAAACCAGTAATCCAACGAATATCAGTAGGAATACCTTTGATCATCAGTAGTCTCATCCGTTCCAAGCGAGCTTTGTAAACATTCATCAGAGATTTTTGAGGGAGAGAAGGGAATTGCTTGCGAAGATTTGCGAGAGCTTCTTCCATCTTGAAATGACTAAACCTGCAAAAATTAAACACACAAAAATAAAACACACCAGATCACAATATATACAAAAATTGCATGGGTTGCCTCCCTGCGAGCGCTAAGTTTAAAGTCGTCAGCCAGACTTGACTTCTCGAACATTAAGCTGGATCTGAAAGTGTAACACTTTCTTTTTTGTCGCTCAAATGATTCTCCCCAGTAGTGCTTGACACGCTTGTTTTTAACCTTGAAAGTTTTTTTGGAGTCAGGATCATGTATCTCAACGGCTCTATTTGGTAAAACTTTGGTGATCACAAATGGACCTGACCACCGTGATTTTGGCTTCCATGGGAAGAATTTCACCGTTGATTTGTTTAACAGTACCTTCTGCCCTGGTTCCAGTTGTATGCTCACTAACTTTTCATATTGTCTCTTCTTGGCCTTTCTTTGTACAATTTGGCATCCTCAAAAGGCTGATTGTGAAATTCCTCCAATTCATTGAGCTGGTGGAACTTTTTCTTTTCTGTTGCTTGTAGTGCAAGAATTGGCTTCTTCAGTACAAAAGACGCTTTATCTTTAGGCTCCACAGGCAATTGACAAGTTTTAAGTTTGTCAGTAGAACTTTATCTTTCATCAGAGTTCTGAACGGTACTGTGTATCACATCAAGTCTGAAACATTCCTCCTTCTTTTCATCATCTGGGAAATTCATGGCTTTGAAAACATTGAATGTTAGTTATTGGTCTTGTACCCTCATGGTTAATTCTCCTTTTTGTACATCAATAATGGTTCGACCTGTAGCCAAGAATGGTCTCCCGAGGATGATTGGCACGTCTGTGTCTTCCTCCATATCAAGGACAATAAAATCTGCTGGGAAAATGAATTTGTCAACCTTGACCAGCACATCCTCAACTACGCCTCTTGGAAATACGAGCGTTCTATCAGCAAGTTGTAGTGAGACTGAAGTTGGCATTGTTTCTCCAATCTGTAATTTCCTGAAAATAGAAAAAAGCATCAAGTTAACACTCGCACCTAAATCACACAGAGCCATACTGAAGTCATGTTCTTCTATGGTGCAATTAACAGTGAAACTGCCAGGATCTTTCAACTTTGGGGGAAGTTTCCTCTGAATGATAGCGCTGCATTCTTCTGATAATGTTACTGTCTCGTAATCTCCCAATCTCCGCTTTCTGGAAAGAATGTCTTTCGTTCCAACGCTTCTGCAAATGGAATGTTGATATGCAGCTTTTTGAAGATTTCCAGGAATCGAGAAAACTGCTTGTCCAATTTGTTCTTCTGAAGACGTTGAGGAAAAGGTGGAGGTGGAGTGATCTGTTCTTTTTCCTTTGCTTCTTTTTCCTCCATCTGTTGCTTTGTTTCTTTTCGAATTTCCTCATTAGCTGTTTTGGCTCCAACATCTTTGTTGATTTCAGTACCGCTTTTTAACATGATGGCATGACATTGTTCCTTCCCTATGTTCCTTGGATTTGGCTCTGTGTTGCTAGGAAGGGTACCTGGCGGTTTGAAACTCTGAGCATTTGCCAGTTGTCCAATTTGATTCTCCAGTGCTTTAATAGAAGTAGATTGACTTTGAATTAATGCTGCTTGGGATTGAAACATAGCATCATATCTTGCTGCTTGAGATTGAAACATAGTATCATATCTTGCTGCTTGAGAGTCGTGTTTTGCTTCTATCTTTTTCAACTGGGTCAACACTTCTGTTATTCCGGGTTCATTTGCATGCTCCTGGCTTTTGTTCTGTTGTTGGAATCCAGGTGGTGGATAGTTCTGCTGGCGGCCTGAATTGTTGCTCCATGATAAATCAGGATGATTCCTCCACCCTAGGTTGTAGGTGTTGGAATATGGATTTTTCCCATGTCTGTTGAAATTATTGACATAATTCACCGTTTCTTCAAGTTGGTTCGACTCTGGTACTCCTCCATATGGTGAACTTGTGGATCCAGTGGTAAGAGTCTCCATGAATTTGCATATCTGATTTAGCTTGGCGTTGACTGCTGTATTGGCTCCACTTTCATAAATTCCTGCAATATTTTGGATCATGCTCCTTTCTGTTGGCCACAAGAAATTTTTATTGGCCATTTCTTCGATTAGGTCCCAGGCTTGATCTTCTCCTTTTGCCATTAAAGCTCCTCCAGCAGAAGCATCGATTGTGGTTCTCATTATTCCAGAAAGTCCATTAAAGAAAGTTTGGACTTGAAGCCATTTTGGAATCTCATGGTGAGGACATTTCCGGAGTAAATCTTTATATCTTTCCCAAGCTTCGCAGAGGGATTCTGAATCTTGTTGTACAAAGGATGTGATGTCAATCCTCAGCTTTCCGGTTCAGGCTGGTGGAAAATACTTTGCAAGGAATTTGGTGGCTAAAGTGTTCCAAGTTGTGATGGAACCTGTTGGTAGTGAATGTAGCCAAGCTTTAGCTCTGTCCTTCAGGGAATATGGAAAAACTCACAGTCTCATTGCTTCTTCAGCTTCTCGGTTGTAATTGAAAGTGCCGCAAACTTCTAGGAAGTTACTGATGTGGGCATTAGGATTTTCAGTTGCATTCCCCCCGAACTGAACTGACTGCTGAATCATCTAAATGCATGTTTTGATGTCACACGCATTTGCTGGTAAGGGAGGAAGTACAATACAGGAAATGAGTCTGTCAACCACCAGAATGGTTCTGTCTCGAATGGGAATTGGTGGTGCAACCTCCAACGGTTCAGGTTCCATGTTAATGATTGCTTCTTGGCCTTCTCGCCTTTCCGTTCTCAAATGACTGATGGTTCTTTCAATTTATGGTCAAGCGGTCAGAGTTCAAAGCTTCTAGTTCGTCTCATGTAAATTCTGAGAACCTGAAACACAAGAAAACAAAAACAATAAGTAAAAAGAAATTAGATACAAGTAACGTATCTAACCCCTAAACTAATAGTAAAAGATAAATAAGTCCCCGACAACGGCGCCAAAAACTTGACCGGCGTAAACACACACGTATAACGCAAGCGCACGTATCGTTCAAGTAGTATAAAAATATCGACCCCACGAGGACTTAATATCTAATCTATTAATTTTATGAGGTCAAATGATTACTAGTATCTAACAGGTTGTTTGATTGATTTGAAATGGTGATGATTCTAAATTGGAAAACAAGTAAATAAAATTGTTCGAAAGTAGGTTTTAAGAAAATTCAATATTAAAAACTATCTAGGGTTGTGATTTCTTCCAATATCATTTTAAAGATGAAGTGGTTATCTTAAAGTTGGGTAATATATTGATTTATTAACCTGGAACACTAAATTTTGTGTAAGCCTTTGTCGATGGTCAGACAAAATACCCAGTTTAACCCAATTGAACCATATGTCTATGTCAACCAAATTATCTAGATTCATTAAGTTTAAGTTCCAATTATGGCTACCCCCGCCCAACATGTATATGTCTATCATGTAAGGAAATCTATTAAAGGGTTATCTATCCTCAAGGAAGATCGTGGGCTATTAAGTCTAAGGATGAAACCTAAAATTCCTTTGTCAAGTTTATTTTAGATTTACCACATCAATCTTATTAGTGGCCAATTAACAAGACGCATTAAGCTTAAGACTTAATAAGTAAACCTTTAAGTTACCCAAACTATAATTTAACCCCTTATAAACCGGTGATATTGGATTTCATCACAACCCCAGATAACTGGCTTAGTTACGACACATATTTACGGGTAGTAAAAAACTTAAATAAAATAAAAGACATAAAGTAAAATACTGAAAATTAAATTGCTGAAAGTAAATGACGGAAAGTAAATGCTGAAATTAAATTGCTAAAAAGTAAATGTTGAAAGTAAATTGCTGAAAGTAAATGCTGAAAAGTAAATTGCTGAAAGTAAATTACTGAAAAGTAAAAACTGAAAATTAAAGAAAGAAAAGTACTGTGCGTAAAAGTAAATTGCGGAAAGTAAAAACTAAAAAGTAAATAAAAGAAAGTGCGAAAGCGGAAATTAATTACTGAAAGCTGTAAATAAACAAACAAGATACAATCTTCTTAGTATTCTTAAGGAATTCCTTAAAAGAAAGTATGAATTTTACAAATGAAATGGCTTGGTATTTATAGGCAAAATTTTGCCTCCATCAAATCATCCACCAAATCAATTATTAATTGCTTCACTAATTGCTCCACTAATTGCTCCACCAAATCCATTATTAATTGTTCCACTAATCTCTTATCATGTTTGGTGATGATTTGATAATTTTTATTATTTATTTATTAATTTATTTTTTTGCTTTGAAAATGATTGAAAGTGACTTTAATAATTACACACAACACACTTCTGGATGGTTCATCAATTTGGGGCATGAAATCCTCAGAATTCGAAATTATTTTGTCTTTCAAAGCTGTAGATCATTGAGTCTTCTTTAATTTGGAACTTGAATCAGCTCAATCTGATATCGGAGTAAAAAGCTATGCCCAAAATACGACAGATGCGCAAAATTGGAATTTCCAAAACTGCACTTCGTCAAAAACGCCCTTTCAAGTTTCCAATCTCCAAAATTAAAATATCAAGTCCAATAATTGCCCTTATTTGACCCATATTTCATCCTAAATGATTTCATTGAGATCCGATATTATTTTATCTATAAAATAAACTAAAACACATCAAAATGGTCATCAAACCCGAGAAACTAAACAAAATATTAAGTTAAAGGGGCAGTAAATATTGATATATTTTCCACTCATCAAACACCTTAATTGAATGGTGTGTCCGAACGGAGAAACCAAACTTTGTTGGACATGGTAAGGTTAATGATGAGTCGCACTGAGCTACCAATTTCCTTCATAGGATACGCATTGAACAGTGCAATACTTATTTTGAATAAGGTTCTGTCAAAGTCTGTTGGACAGACTCCATATGAAATATGGACAGGAAAGAAATCGGGTTTCTCATTCCTCAAGATTTGGGGATGCTGGGCATATGTTAAACGTTTGGATGGTACCAAACTAGAACCCAAATCGGATAAGTGCCTATTTGTAGGTTATCCTAGGGAAACCAAAGGATATTACTTCTACAACCCACAAGAGAACAAAATATTTATTGCTCTCCATGTATATTTCCTTAGAGGAATTCCTATATGCAGTGGTAAGTGGGAGGAAAGTAGAACTCAATGAAAATCAAAGTGGTATTATTCCTGACACCGACTCCCTCACGGAACACGAACAGTTCATCAGGGATGAGACTGTACCATAATCTTCTAATACACAAGAATCGCGTAGGTCGGAGAGAGTCAGAAAACAACCTGAGAGGTATGTGTTTCTGATCTCACCTTATTTAGATATGAATCTCATTGAGGAAGACAAACCGGCTACGTATGAGGTAGCGATACAAGGTATCAACTCCGCTTTATGGCAAGGTGCCATGAAGTCTGAAATGGATTCCATGTATACAACCAAGTTTGGACACTGGTTGATGTACTAGAAGGCATTATGCCTATTGGTAGCAAATGAGTCTTCATGGTGAAGACAGATATGGATGGCAACATATAAACGTACAAAGCTAGGCTTGTAGCGAAATGGTATTGTCATCAATATGGTGTTGATTACGATGAAATCTTTTACCTGTTGCCATGTTTAAATCCATTCGGATAATGCTTGCTATTGCTGCATATTTTGATTATGAAATATGGCAGATGGACGTCAAAACCGCTTTCCTTAATGAAAATCTTTTGGAGGATGTTTATATACAACTGCCTGACGGTTTTGTCGTGCCAAAACATACAAACAAGGTTTGCAAGTTAAATCGATCCATTTATGGATTGAAGCAAGCATTGCGTTCTTGGAACGAACTTTGTGATGAGATCATATTACAATATGGTTTCATTTAAAACGAAGATGATTCTTGTGTATATAAGACGGTTAGTGGGAGCGCACTGACATTCATTGTCCTATACATTGATGATGTATTGCTTCTTAGCAATGACATTCCCATATTAAAATCGGTGAAAGCTTGGCTTTCAATAAAATTCGCCATGAGAAACTTGGGAGAGGCAACATTTATTCTAGGAATAAGGATCTGCTGGGATAGATCTAAAATTTGTTGGGACTCTCCGAGAGCTCGTACATTAACAAAGTGTTGAAGAGATTCAACATGGATCAGCCCAGAGGGGGCTACTTCCAGTGTCACATGGCATCTCTCTATCTAAGGACGTGTGTCCTAAAACTCAAGATGAGAGAGATTCAATGAATCAGATCCCGTTCGCTTAAGAAGTCGGATCGAAAATGCATGCTATGATATATACGTGACCTGATGTCTCATATGCTTTGAACATCTGCGGTCACTATCAGGCCGATCCAAGTGATGGTCACTTGATTGATGTTAAGAACATCCTTAAGTATCTTAGACGAACTAAGGATGCTTTCTTCGTATATGGAGAAGGAGAACTTGAGGTGACTGGGTTCACCGATGTAAGTTTCCAAACCGATAAAGTGTTGGTTTCTATAATATGTCCCAAACAAAGATTAAGCATGTGAAATACTATAAAGAATATATATAAACATGAAGTATGGCGGAATCATACTTACAATGCCTTGTGATGAAGTAGATGATCAAATGGTAGAAGCTCCAAGTGGTGGAGGATTCGGCCAAGAGGAGGAAGAAGACTTGAAGCTCCAAGCTTTTGTATTCCAAGCTCTTTGATGGTTTCCCTATCACCT
>SKCR01054121.1:0-36851 GCA_019454045.1 Zanthoxylum bungeanum | reverse complement strand
CATTTCCTGGATTGGACGGATATCTACTGGTTACACTAACCTTGTAGCTAATATCAAGCCTTGTACATAACATGGCGTAAATAATGCTACCCAAACATGAAACTTAAGGCTGATTAGACATTCTAATCTTCTCATCTTCTGTTTGCGAACACATCTTCTTCGAAAGATGAATGCAATGTCTGAACGATATATTTACTATCTTACAGTTAGTAAAATTGTATCGTTCGAAGATTTTATCTATGTACGTTGATTGGGATAACCCAATAAGCTTTCTTTCTCTATCCCTATAAAGTTTTATCCCAAGATATAAGAAGCTTCACCCAGGTCTTTCATGGAGAAATTCTTACAGATGTAAGTTTTGACGTCCTGCATCATTCCTATATCATTCTCAATGATTAGGATGTCATCAGCATAGAGAACCAAAAATACTATCATACTCCCACTGAACTTCTGGTACACACATGATTCTTCCATATTCTTGAGAAAACCAAACAATCTAATAATCTCGTCGAATCGAAGATTCCAACTTCGTGAAGCTTGTTTAAGTCCATAATTAGACTTCTTAAGCTTACAAACCATGCTTGAGGTTTCGCTGGATATAAAACCTTTTGGCTGTTCCGTATAGATTTCTTCGTCAAGAAACCCATTTAGAAAAGTCATTTTGACATCCATTTGCCGAATCTCGTAATCATGGTAAGCAGCAATAAACAACAAAATCCTTATAGACTTCACTATCGCAACTGGCGAAAAAGTTTCATCGTAATCGACACCAGGTCACTGCGTGTAACCTTTAGCTACCAGTCTGGCTTTAAAGGTTTCAATCCGTTAGGCCCATGCTTCCTCTTATAAACCCATTTACTACCGATAGGAACAATTCCTTCAGGAAGCGAAACCAAGTCCCAAACTTGATTATGATGCATAGAGTCTAACTCTGATCTCATGGCCTCTTGCCATTTCGCGGAGTCGATGTCCAACATCGCTTCTCTATAGGTGTAAGGGTCAGTCTCTTCAATTAAGAGAACATCTAGACTATTTTCTTATATCAAATACAAGCGTTCAGGAGGTCTAGACACCCTTTGGGACCTACGGAGTGTGTGTGTTGAAGGTTCTTAATATATTTGAACTTCAGGTTCCTTCAATGGTTCATTGGTTCCAGGTTGTACTTCATCAAGTTCAACCTGTCTATGATTACTTCATTCAGACAAAAAATCTACTTCTAGAAATTTTACGAAGCGAGCTACGAAAACTTTTCGATGCTCGGTATCATAAAATAAATATCATTTCGTATTAGAAGAATATCCAACAAACCTAAACTTTTATCCTCGAGGCGAAAGCATATCCAATAAAGTCTGATTTCTCTTTTCGGACACTCCATTGTGTCGTGGAGTACCTGGAGGAGTATATTGAGCGAGAATCATATTCTCCTTTAAATAATCGGTGAACTCACCACTCATATATTCGCCGCCTCGATCAGATCGAAGACATTTAAGGTTTCTGATTTTTATTTCATCAAATAAACATAACCATACCGTGACAGATCATCAGTAAAGGTAACAAAGCATGAAAAACCACTGTAAGCAGTGTGACTCATGGAATCACATTCATCAGAATGTATTAGTTCCAATAAGTCAGCAGTTCGGTGTCCTACACCCGAAAATGGGGCTTTGGTCATTTTACCCCGAATGCAAGATTCATAAGTTTGATAAGGTTTAATGGTAAGATCTTGTATCAAACCATTCCTAACCAACTGGGTTAGGCGTTTCACGCCTATATGACCCAACGTCATATGCCACAGTTCAATATTATTTATATCAGATACTTTACGTTTATTAATTCCAGCATTAAAGATATCTTGTGAGGTATGCAAAATGTAATGACCATGCTCATTTGGACAAACTATGATCTGAACATTATATCTATCATATAAATATAAGGAACGATTCTTAATATTTACATTATATCATTCAATATCTAATACAAAAAGTGACATAATATTTGTAACACAACCCGATATAAAAAAGCAGTCATGCAACAAAAGTCTCACACTGGGTAGGGGAATCTCGTATAAGCCTACATCAACTGCATCCAGAGAGTCGCCACTCATGAATCGCAACTGCATCTCCCCAGATTTTAGCCATCTACTTTCCTTCAGCCCCTGCAACGAATTGCAAATGTGAATTGGACAAGCAGAATCCTTTTTCTTCTTCCCTTATGGTGGAAGATTCGAACCCTTCTTTTTCTTTCATTTCTTCTTCTTCTTCCCTTTCTATTTAGATTGGGAGGAAGCAGTAAGAGCAATGGGTTTAGGAGGGCGAGTCAGAACTCCCTTCCTTAAATCTTCCTCTGCAGTTTGGAACATCTTATGCAGCTCATGATAAGAACAGCTAATCCCATTCATATTGAAATACATTACAAATTGGTGATATGATACTGGGAGAGATCCAAGTATAACACTTAGTCCTAAAGTGTCATTTAGCGGGAAATTAAAGCGCCTTAACTGTTCAATCAGATTAATCAGATGAAACACATGAGGGCTCACAGCCTGTCCCTCTTCAAGTTTTGCATGGAATAATTCCATTGCAATTTTATGAACCGAGACATGTTCTTGGTTCATAATGAACTCCTGCAGCCGCATCATCATAGTATATGCGTCAGGCAATCCAAAATATTGCCTCTTAAGTTCCGGTGCCAAGGAACTAATAATATATGATTTGACCCTCCTATCATCATCTCTCCACTTTTGGAGAGTCTCATGTCTCTCTTGTGTTGCATCATCTGGTATTGCAAGTGGCAATGAACCTTCTAACACATATTCTTTTTGCTCAAACCCAAGAATAATTCTTCTATCCAAGTCCCAATCTGTAAAGTTTTCGGCGCCTTTAAGCTTGTTCGTATCAAGTATATGAGCAAAAGGATTAGTAGTAGGTGCCTCCATCACAAATCTATCATATAGATAGCGAAAAACGGTTAGCAGACTAAACAGTTTCATATAATATAAAATAAACAAAACATAAATAGATCATGGATTTTTAATCTAAAAATGCCCCTCCCACTATTACATGCAATACTGTAATCCCCAAACAGAATGCAAACAAAATAATTAATCAAAATTAAAACAATAGTGAATAGATCCCATGAATATATTTCAGCTCACAGCTTTGGCACGATCTCACCTATGTATATCCATTAGGTAGACAACTCATTGTCAATCACTCAGTAGTGACTCCTAGGTTCCGGTCCTGGTCGTTTCTCGTTGTGACAACTTTGGCACATTCACAAAGAGGCGTACCAAGGTTAAACTTTTCAATAATAAACTCAAGATACTTGCGTAGTCCTGACAGCTTTGGCACCTTCAGGATTTCAGCTTTCGCTTGGATTTATCTAGTATCACATATACATCCGGTATAAATAAATTTATATCAACTACACCCTCACTGCTTTGGTACTTTCTCGGATGCAGCCATAGAATAGATACCCATAAACCGTATTGACAAGACGGACCAAGAAATATGCATCCAATACATATTACTTAAAAACCTTATTAAAAAAATGATCTGCAAAGATGTTGCGTATTTAATTTAATCAAATTAAATAAATACAAGCATGCATAAAGTAAGGACAAAATTAAACATTGAATTGAAAGGCATATTCATATCATGTGTTCAGGTTCAGACCTGCTCTGATACCATTTTGTTGGGGTTTTAGGCGGTAATTCCGGGTAAACGCAGCAGAATGCGGAAAATCAAAATTTTCCGATTTCAATAATTTTTCTTGGGTTACTCAATACTTAAAAACTGAATTTTTACCCAAAACACAAATTTTTTCATTAATTATCGTTTAGCCCCTAAACTTTGTATTTTTGTCATTTTAGTCATAAATTGTCAAACATAATTTTAATTGATTCCAAATAATTCCCAAAATGATTTATACATGTCTAATACATGAAAATATAAATTGCTATTCAAGAAACAAATTTTTCCCAAATTGCCGAGAGGTCCCTATACTTTCTAGGATTTGCACTTTAGTCGAAATTGGTTCAAAACCATTCAAGATCAAATCCAATCAACACCAAAATTAATATGCATCATATATACATCATTTAATTAACACATATGTGAAAATCTTCAAATTTGGAAAGGGTTATGAACCCTAATTTTATAAAATTGTCCAATAGACTAATTAACACCAAATTGATGAAATTCAACACTTTAATTCAATCCTTACCACACAAAACAAGTCTCACCACCATAAAACAACTCAAGAAAAATTCTAGGTTATTTATGAGTGGCTATGAAACTCTAGAATGGCAACAACATTATCAAATAATGAAAAGAATATTTAATTACACCTAATAAGCATTATTTAAAGTTCATACATGCTAAAATCTTTCTATCAAGCTCCCAACCATCAAATATTATGCACAAAAGAGTAGAGAAAGATATAAGCTACACATATTGAAGCCTAGAATGATAGAAACATTTTTCATATAGAAAAAAGTAAGAAAAACTTACTAATTTTTTCCGAGCTTTCTTTGCTTTCTTTCTCTTTTTCCTCTCAAACTCTCTTTGTATTTGATTTATGGTTCTTGAATTATGAAACAAAAAAAAGAAAACAAAGCCTTATATATTTTTTCCAAAATGCCGAAAATTGGACAAAAAATATTAGCCAAGTATTTTAATTTTTTGTTTCAATATATAAATTAAATGGATAATGATTTAATTAATTTGTGGTATTGATTCATTAAACCTTTTAATGTATATCACAAATATACCAATTAAATCATGCCAATTTATCCAATAAAAATTGGCCATTTAATCCAATAAGAATTAGCCATTTGTTTACTTTAAAAAAGTAACTAGATATTTATCATTTAATTAATTTAATATTTAAATAATCAAATAATTAAATACAAATATCTTAAATATATGTATTATATTTACATTAAATAGTCAAAATACATATATTAATTATAAATATCAAATATCACAATTCGACATTTAACAAATGGCCGAAAGATCCCAAACGCATGAATTTTCGTTTAACCGTTAAACGACTTATAAATAATCAATATTATTCATAAATGTTGCCCTAGTGCTCTACGAGTATATTTCTTTAGTGAGAATCTCTGTAACATCCCCAATATGGGAATGTTACCAGCAAGCAACAGATCCCACTGTCGCCTAAGCCTCTGACTCATGTACTAGAACATTTGCTTTTATCTTAATGCTATGTAATGCTTACTCAATCACACATGCAACTTAATAACTTAAATAAACTTAAATGCTAGATCATGAAACCGAGTATATGCATATATACATGTCTGAGAGTATATAAAGTATATATAATACATGTACATCATCAAATATATATTTGTGATATGAAAAAAATGGCATCCTAGAGATCTACATTCTACATGAACATAAATCTGGAATGATGGACCCGATGACTAGTGAGTGCAGCATAACACTTGTCCTCGAACTGGGTTTCCAAAAGCAATGCATGGCTCACCAAAAGAAGAATCCTGCAAAAGAATTAGGAAGTGGTGGGGGTGAGTCTTGAGGATCTCAGTGAATGGAGCTACAAAATAAGAAACTGAATCAGAACATCTGTGTGAAATCATTTATACATAAAGTGCTTCTAAAAACTTTCTTTGAAAACTGATTCTTTTCTTTTAAACTGGAGAAAACCTTTTTCTGAAAACTTTATGTGAAGAATATCACTAGTACTGTGGAAAAACTTGACGCATGGGGGCGTTACATATCGCCGTCCCCCCATACGCCTAACTAGAGCCAGAAGTGAAAATCCATGAATTTGGGGCATTACGTATAGACGTCCCCCAAAGTATGCCACACATGTCCCTGAAATAAGTGGTCTTGGGACGTTACGTATCGTCGTCCCCCAAGCCACTGAACTAGATCTGGTAGTGCTGATCCATGCTATTACCTGACCCTGAAACTATGGTCTATGGGCGTTACGTATCGTCGTCCCCCTAGCCTTGAACTACGTGTGCACACGGTCTCTGTCATAACCATCCCAGGACTATATTTTTCTTCCTTCATGGTTAGCCCCCAATCCATTCCCATACAATCCCAAACAAATACTACATCTTTAACATATCCTAACCATCAAATGACACTCTCAGCCTCTCATTATCATTCTTTCCTATTACTTCAATTAAAAAAAAAACATGAAACATTCCCCATACATCAATTCATTCACACAAAAATCACCCAAACTACATTATCATTGAGTCAACAACACACTTCACTCAACCAACTATCAAAATTCAAAACACCAAAATTTGGGTCAAGTAAACTTACCGTATTTCAACTTATTTCTTCCTTAACAATGCACCTTGATCTTATTTTTCTTCTTTTAGGGTTTAATTTGATTGATTACGTTGTATAGCTTCAAGTTTTGACAAGAAAAATTGCAAACTCTCATTTCTTCACTCTCTCAATCTCACGGCAGGCCAAGAAAGAAAATGAAGGAATGTTTTCCCCTTTATTGTTTTATCATTTACCTAACCAATTTTTCTGGAAAAATCTAGGTAACTTGTTGTTGTTGGGCCTTGGTCTTCTTTCTTCATTTCTTTTAAATTACTGTTGGCCCATGTAGGAAATCGAAGGAAAATTGGGCTTAGAATTAAGTAAGTGTTCGTTGTCCCTAAATCGATCCCGGAAATTATTTACTAGTCCGGAAAAGAAAATCCCATGCGTCCCTAGCCGAACAAAAATATTTGGGGTCGTTATAAATTCTCCCCCTTAAAATGATTCGTCCTCGAATCAAAATATTTAAAGGATACGGTGTGTACCTTCACCCTCGAAGAGTTGAGGATACTGCTCTCTTATGGCTCCTTCCGGTTCCCAGGTACCCTATTATTCCTTGTGATGTTGCCAAATCACTTTGACGGAAGGAATCCATCGAGATCGTAGCTTCATTGTCTCTCTTCCCACAATAGCTACTGGTTGTTCTGAATAAGATAAGTCTTGATGGATATAAATTGTCTGGGGCTCCAACACATGAGATTTGTCACGCAAATACTTCTGTAACATAGAAACATGGAAAACTGGATGTGTCATGTCCATGTTGGGTGGAAGCGCCAGTTCATAAGCTCTCCCTCCAACCTTCCGAAGTATCTGGAATGACTCAATAAATCTAGGGCTAAGTTTGCCCTTTTGGTTGAATCTCATGACCCCTTTAAAAAGAGATACTTTTAGAAACACAAAATCCTCTACTTGGAACTCCAAATCAATTCTCCGGTGATATGTATAACTCTTTTGGCGACTCTGAGACATAATCAACCTTTCCCTGATTAGCTTTACTTTCTCCACATCATCTTGTACCAAATCCAGTCCCAATAACTTTTGCTCCCCGACTTCAAACCATCCAACTGGAGATATGCACTTCCGTCCATACAAATCCTCAAATGGTGCCATTTAAATACTTGTTTGATAACTATTGTTATAAGAAAATTCTATAAGTCGTAAATACTGGTCCCAACTACCCTCAAAATCAATCACACAAGCCCGAAGCATGTCTTCTAAAATTTGTATGGTGCGCTCTGACTGACCATCAGTCTGAGGGTGAAAAGATATGCTAAAGCGTAACTGTGAACCCAAAGCCTCCTGAAATGACTGCCAAAACTTAGAGGTAAATTGAGAACCTCGATCGGAGACAATTGAGATATGTATTTCATGCAATGACACTATCTCATCTACGTACAGTTTGGAATACTGGGCTGTAGTAAAGTTAGTCTTCCCTGGAAGAAAATGTGCAGATTTGGTCAATCTATCCACGATCATCCATATCGAATCACACCATTTTGAGGTATGTGGGAGCCTGACGATAAAATCCATAGTGATTTTCTCCCACTTCCACTCCAGAATTTCTAAACTCTACAACTTCCCTGTTGGTCTCTGATGTTCAGCCACATCATTTTTCATGCCATCCCACCAATACAGATCCTTAAGGTCGTGATACATCTTGGTGATCCCAGGATGCATGGTGTAAGATAAAGTATGGGCCTTCTTTAATATCGAGCATTTCAACTCTGGAACTAGAGAACAAGAATCATATTCTGCTTCCTGATGAGATTTTCACCATCTAAGTAATACTAATCCTTCGTACCTTGTTGTAAACGACATCTAATTTGTTGCACCTCAAGATCCATTTCCTGTGCAGCTCTGATTCATTAACGAGGGTGGATTTAACCTGAATCTGCGCCAACAACCCTCCTTGTGTCGTCACTTGGAAATTCATTCCATCCAACAAGCAATTCTGCATCTGTTTGACTGGGCGCCATCTCTCAATTGGCAAATGAGCCAACCTTCCCATCGACTTCCTGCTTAAGGCATCCGCGATAATATTAGCTTTGCCCGGATGGTACTGAATGGAACAATCATAGTCTTTCAAAAACTTCACTCATCTCCTCTGTCTAAAATTAAGCTCCTTTTGGCTCTGGATATATTTAAGGTTTTTGTGATCGGGGAAAATTTCAAACCTTTCACCGTACAAATAATACCGCCATATCTTCAGAGTAAAAATTATTGCAGCCATCTCCAAATCATGAGTGGGGTAATTTTGTTCATAAGGCTTCAATTGTCTGGAAGCATAAGCAATCACTTTCCCCATATGCATCAATACACATCCTAAACCCACTCTAGAAGCATCACGGTACACTGTAAATCCTCATGATCCCGCTGACAGTGCAAGAATAAGAGCAGTAGTCAATTGGCATTTGAGTTCCTGAAAACTCTTCTCACAGGCATCAGACCACTCAAACTTCACATTCTTCTGAGTCATCCGCGTTAATGGAGCAGCTATTCTGGAGAAATTCTCTACGAACCTCCTATAATACCCTGCTAAACCCAAGAAACTACGAATCTCTGTTACTCTTTTAGGTCGATGCCAATTCCGAATAGCCTCAATCTTCTGAGAATCTACTCCAATTCCTTCATTGGACACCACATGCCCAAAAAATACAACACTAGTCAACCAAAACTCGCACTTCAAGAATTTAGTGTATAACTTCTGTTCTCTCAGTGTCTGCAACACTTGGTGCAAATGTTCTACATGCTCATGTTCATTACTCGAATGCACCATAATATTGTCAATAAAGACTATCACGAATCGGTCTATAAAAGGTCTAAAAACCCTGTTCATCATATCTATAATGCTGCAGGGGCATTGGTCAGACCAAATGACATTACTAAAAATTCGTAATGCCCATATCTGGTTTGAAAAGCTGTCTTTTGGACATCACTATCTCTAATCTTCAATTGATGTTAATTCGAGCGCAGGTCAATTTTTGAGAAACATTGCATCCCTTGTAACTGATCAAATAGATCATCCATCCTTGGCAGTGGATATTTGTTCTTGATCGTCACCTCATTTAATTACCGATAATCTATACATAATCACAGCGTCTCGTCCTTCTTCCTCACAAACAACACTGGAGCACTCCACGGGGACACGTTGGGGCGAATAAAGCCCTTATCCAGCAAGTCTTGTAACTGCGCCTTCAACTCTCTGAGTTCTACAGGGTCCATTCTGTATGGAGGAATTTATATAGGCTGGGTTCCTGGTATAACATCTATACAAAACTCAATCTCCCCATCCCGAGGTAATTCTGGCAACTTATCTGGAAACACATCAGGATACTCCATCACCATCGGGATCTGTTTAAGATCTATATTTTCCACTCTACTACCCGTTACATAAGCCAAGTAAACCATATTTCTCTTATGGAGTAGTTTAAATGTTTGTATAGCGGATATCAAATTGCGAGGCACTACAGTTCTATCCCCCTGATAGAATTTTACTGGTCTATAGGGAACATGTAGCGTAACGGTCTTCTCCCGATAATCAAGTACCGCATGGTGCTTAGCTAGCCAATCCATCCCCAGAATGACATCAAATCTCAATATACCCAACACTACTAAATCGGCATAGGAAATGTACCCGTCAATATCTATAGAACATTGCCTCACACCTTGCGTAGCTTCTAAGGGTTCTCATACTGGTGTAGCTATAATGATAGGGAAGTCTAAAGGCTCGATGTCCCTACCCATCTGAGTCACAAAACATAATCCACAAAAGAATGTGTAGCACTCGAATCAAATAATACCATTGCTTATACAGAAACGATCAACAAATGTACATGTGACAATTGCATTGAATGCCTGCGCCTCTTAGGGGTGAGGGTATACACCCTGCCTTGAATTCTACTGGAGGAAATCCGTCCCTGATCACCAACTGACTGCCCTCTTCCTTATACTGTCTATCATCTACTCACTGGCCTCTGATCTCCGCCTCCTACATTTCTGTTAGGCTGTGGCTGAGGTGTAGATGGGGTGGTACTGAAAGATGGCAACTTCTCTGCTGGTACCAGATAGTCTCTCTTCAAATGACCCATTTTTCCACACCGATAACAACCTCCACTCCCAGATCTGTAAGTCCAGGTATGAGCTCGTCCACAAATCGGACATTGTGGTAGGGTTCGCCCAGGCTGGGCTACTGAGGGAGAGGAAACTGCACGAGAGGCGACGCTCTGAACTGGCCTACGATCCCGACCCCGTTGAACTGAACCCATGTCCCTGCGTGCCGTAGGTGGAGCTGATATATGCTACTATCTACTAGGGCCACTCTGTTGTGGCCTAGTCGTCTCCTCTAATTTAGATTTCTTTTGGGACTCCCTCTCTGCTTGTCTCTCTCTAACCCGTGCTTCAAATCGCAAGGCAGTATCTAGTACTTTGGTGTAGGTGTGGTCTCTGTGAAATGAATGGAGTGGAACAAATAGTCTCGAAGCCCATTCACAAACCTCTTCATCTTCATTTCCTCTGTGCTGATTAGATGTGGGGCATAGCGAGATAATCGTGTAAACCGTAAGTCATACTCAGAAACTGTCATTTGCTTACCTTGTACCAGTTGTTCAAACTCGTGGGCTTTAGCATCCCTAATACGTTATGGCAAAAATATGGATAAAAAGGCCGTACTAAACTCAGCCCATGTCAGAGGAGGAGCGTCTCATCGTCGACAATCCCGAAAGGACATAAACCATGTGTTGGCGACATCTCTCAGCTGAAAATTGACTAATTCCACTGCCCTTCCGCAAAAACACCCCAAAGCTGTACATATTCGATCTGATTCCTCAATGAAACCACAAGGATCAGGGGAGGTCTCTACTCCCGAGAACGTAGGAGGATGAAGGTTCCAGAAGTTATGTAATGATACAAGTAGCTCTTGTCGCTGCATAACCTGAACTGTTACTGGAGATGTCTCATGTGGCACAACAGAAGGTCCGGCTCGGAATGTAGTAGGGTATGGTATATTTGGAGAGACTACTATTTGGTGAGCCATGGATACTTCTACTAGTGGTGGTGGAACATGAACGGTAGGTTCTACAGCTCTCGGCTCTGGGTCTGGTGGCTGCGGCATACGGGTAATCAACTGGGCTAAAGCTGCTATTGACTGCTGAAATTTCTGCAAACCCGCAACTACTAGGCCATTGGGCTGGACCACTGGCACAACTCTACCTCCCCCACAACCCTCTCATGAACAGGCTCCACTCTCTGCCCCATATCTGACTCAGGGGGAGGTAGTACTGATCTTTGATCCAGGTTTATGCCTTGAGGCGCTCTACCTCGTCTAGGTCGACCACTTACTCCAGTTCTTCCGTTGGATGGCGTGGAAATCTAAGAAATTAAGAGAGAAGAAATAGTCAATTACAGGTAAAAGAATTATAAGTGATTATAATGAGACAAGCCTCGAGACAAGGTTACTAGAGTAAACAACCACTTAAATATAGCAGTACCCCGGGTATACCACATATACAATCCACTGCTACTCCCTTACTACAGTCACTGAAGCAACATATCCCACTGTCGCTTAAGCCTCTGACTCATGTACTAGAACATTTGCTCTTATTTTAATGTTATGCAATGCTTAATCAATCACACATGCAACTTAATAACTTAAATAAACTTAAATGCTAGATCATGAAACTGAGTATATGCATATATACATGTTTGAGAGTATATAAAGTATATATAGTATATGTACATCAGCAAATACATATTTGTGATATGACAAAATGACATCCTAGAGATCTACATTCTACATGAACATAGATCTGGAATGATGGACCCGATGACTAGTGACTGCAGCATAACACTTGTCCTTGAACTGGGTTTCCAAAAGCAATGCATGGCTCACCAAAAGAAGAATCCTGCAAAAGAATTGGGAAGTGGTGGGGGTGAGTCCTGAGGATCTCAGTGAGTGGAGCTACAAAATAAGAAACTAAATCAGAACATCTGTGTGAAATCATTTATACATAAAGTGTTTCTAAAATCTTTCTTTGAAAATTGATTCTTTTCTTTTAAACTATAGAAAACCTTTTTCTGAAAACTTTATGTGAAGAATATCTCTGGTACTGTGGAAAAACTTGACGCATGGGGGCGTTACGTATCGTCGTCCCCCCATACGCCTAACTAGAGCCAGAAGTGCAAATCCATGACTTGGGGCGTTACGTATAGTCGTCCCCCAAAGTATGCCACACATGTCCCTGAAATAAGTGGTCTTGGGACGTTACGTATCGTCGTCCCCCAAGCCACTGAACTAGATTCGGTAGTGCTGATCCATGCTACTATTTGACCCTGAAACTAGGGTCAATGGGCGTTACGTATCGTCGTCCCCCTAGCCTTGAACTACGTGTGCACACGGTCTCTGTCCGTCAATTCCATAAGTAAGAGCTGAGGTGGGTTCTTCCCCCATGCCTCGAAAAATAACATAAAACTCATGCTTTTAAATCTTAAGGCTTCCAAAACAACCTTGCATAAAAAGTAACTGATAATTTAATAAGGTTAACGCCCTAAAACTTTAAAAATAAATCTGAAACAATAACAAGTGAATACAAATCAACTTTGAAAGAAAAAACATCCACTCACATATTTGAAGTCCGATTAAGTTCCCTTCACGTCGCTAGGGGCGAATGCGGCTCCTGATGAGTATCTATATGGAATATATTGGGTTAGAATCATAAGTTATAAAGTACGGCTCGAAATCAAATTAAGTTCCTTAACCTAGTTGGATTACTCCTTTAAAACATCTTTTATTCCTTAAATGAAATGTAAAATAAAATTCAGACCCATAGTTACGCGTCGCGACTTCTGAAAAAAAAATTTGAATTTTCGGTTTGCGTTGCGACGCCAGTCCCATCTGCATCGCGATGCGCACATGTAAATTATTTGCACGTCTCTGCCTCGTTCGCGTCGCGATGCAAGCTTAGCGTGTCGCGACGCGCCCTCAATTCCCAGGACCAGATTTTCATTCCTTCATGGTTAGCCCCCAATCCATTCCCACACAATCCCAAACAAATACTATATCTTTAACAGATTCTAACCATCTAATGACACTCCCAACCTCTCATCTTTACCCAAAATTCTATCATTCTTTCCTATTACTTCAATTAAAAACAAAACATGAAATATTCCCATACATTAATTCTTTCACACAAAAATCACCCAAACTGCATTATCATTGAGTCAACAACACACTTCACTCAACCAACTATCAAAATTCAAAACACCAAAATTTGGGTCAAGTAAACTTACCTTATTTCAACTTTTTTCTTCTTTAACAATGCACATTGATCTCCTTTTTCTTATTTTAGGGTTTAATTTTATGGATTACCTTGTATAGCTTCAAGTTTTGACAAGAAAAATTGCAAACTCTCATTTCTTCACTCTTTCAATCTCACGGTATGCCAAGAAAGAAAATGAAGAAATATTTTCCCCTTTATTGTTTTATCATTTACCTAATCAATTTTTCTAGAAAAATCTAGGTAACTTGTTGTTGTTGGGCCTTGGGCTTCTTTCTTCCTTTCTTTTAAATTTTTGTTGGTCCATGTAGGAAATCAAAGGAAAATTGGGCTTAGAATTAAGTAAGTATTTAGTGTCCCTAAATAGATCTCGGAAATTATTTACTGGTCCGGAAAAGAAAACCCCATGCGTCCCTAGCCGAACAAAAATATTTAGGGTCCTTACACTCTCTAGGTTCAGACATATCCATCACGATATTCAATTTCGTGTCCATAATCTACCCACCCGTAAATAATGACAAACACAGATAAAATCTCTTAACCATACAGGTCGAGGTCACTGCATACGTATAATCCCTCCGTCACAGGTATCCGGATTATCCCAGAGATATAGATATAAACGTCAAATCTCTATAGGTATAATCCCATCGACGATTCTATTAGCAATCTCTTAATAACACTTAGTAATTACTGAAAAATGCAATGTTTAGGGCCCTTTTGGTAATTACTGAAAAATATGGAAATTTTTTCAGAATTCTATTTTTCATGTATATTTGATGTACAAATCATTTTGGTTGTGATTGGAAATCACCTAAGCTTGTTTTGAATAACTTAGGACTAAAATGATGAAAATGAAAAGTTTTGGGACTTTACAGTAATTTACTGTAATTATGATTTCTAGGTTAAAAATTCTTTTTTGAGTATTGAGTGATTATAATAAATAATTTTATTTTTAATTACCCAAGAAAAATTAAGGAAATCGGAAAATCTGACTTTCCCGTATTCCGCTGCGTAACCCGAATAAATTGCCCAAAACCCCAACAAGTTCTAAGTGTTATTTAAGATATTGCTAATAGATACGTCGACGGGATTATACCTATAGAGATTTGACGTTTATATCTATATCTCTGGGATAATTCAGATACCTGTGAAGGAGGGATTATAAGTATGTGTTGACATAGACCTGTATGGTTCAACGAGTTTATCTGTGGTCGTCATAATTTACGGGTGGGTAGATTATGGACATGAAATTGGATTCCATGACGGATATGCCTGAACCTATAGAGTCTCACTAATGAAACATACTCGTAGAGTACTAGGATAATATTTATAAATAATATTGATTATTTATAAGTCGTTTAACAGTTAAACGAAGAGATACATGCTTAAAGGTTTTTCCAGCCATTTATTAGTTAATGTGTATTTGGATTTAATACATGATTTTATTAAATACACATTAATTAATTATCAAATAAAGTATTTGACACATGTTACATATATATATATGTATTATGAAATATTTAAAGTAAATATGATACATATATTTAGATATTTATATTAAGTAATTATCTAATTATTTAATTATTAAATAATTAAATAATTAAATAAAAATTATATTTATTATGATTATGGTTGGACTTGGCTAAGTGTAATTGGTTACACTTGTAAACTTACTTTAAAAAGAAGTAGACAATTTGAATTTTGCTTCCTTTTAATTGTTAAAAAATACAAAATTGTCTTTTCTTTTTATTGATATTTTCGGTCAAGTAACCCTAGTATATAAGGGTTTCATTTTTAATTTGCATAAAAAATTATAAGCTTTCAAAAAAACAAAAATACATAAGAGACTTGAGAGGAAAAGAGAAGAAACCAAGAAAGAAGTGAAGAAGACTTACAAATTAGTAAGTAATTTCAACTTTTCTTTAGAAGGAAAAATGTTTCTTTTGTTCTTGGCTACAACATATGTTGTTCACTTGTTTCTCTACTCTCT
Source organism: Zanthoxylum bungeanum (assembly GCA_019454045.1). Lineage (NCBI taxonomy): Eukaryota > Viridiplantae > Streptophyta > Magnoliopsida > Sapindales > Rutaceae > Zanthoxylum > Zanthoxylum bungeanum. Next base: position 21,261 of record SKCR01054121.1, on the reverse strand, counting down.
TTTGTTTGTGTTATGAAGTTTGGAAGCTTGAATGAAAAATGTATGCATGTATATAAACAAACTTTGCTTATTGATGGTTAATAAGCGCACTTTTGGTCATTGGATGACTTGGTTGCCATTCTAGAGTTGTTAGGCCACTCAATGATGACCTAGAATTGTTCTTGAGTTGTTTCAAAGTGGTGACACTTGTTTGGTGTTTTAGAGATTTGATTAGAGTGTTGGATTGTATTAATTTTAGTTAATTTGATTAATTTGAAAAATTAGGGTTTTGAACCTAAACCAAAATTGGGGTTTTTCATATATATGTTGTATTTTGATACATATGAGATGTATAAATTATTTTGGTAGTGATTGGAAATCACCTAGTCTTTTATTATACAAATTAGGACCAAAATGATCAAAATGATAACTATTGGGGGCTCACGATAATTACTTCAAATTCTGGAATTTTTTTTCAGAATTCCTTTTTATGTATATGTGATATACAAATCATTTTGATTATGATTAGAGATCACCTAAGCTTGTATTTGACAACTTAGAATTAAAATGATTAAATGGAAAGTTTTGGGGTTGCATGGTAATTTACTGAAATTCTGATTTTTGGGTTAAAAAATTCTGTTTTTGAGTATTGAGTGATTAAAATAAATAAGTTTATTTTAATTACCCAAGAAAAATTAAAGAAATCGGAAAATTTGATTTTCCCACATTCCGCTGCGTAACCCGAACATATCGTCTAAAACCCCAACAATTGGGCTATTAAAGAATTCAATTCAAACATTGAAAATGTCAGTCATGAATGTAAACTGCAATTAAATAAGCTTCAAGAGTTAAGGAATGATTCATATGGAATGCAAAAATTCTTAAAGCTAAAACTAAAGCCTTTCATGATAGTCGAATTTCACGAAAAATATTTGAAATTGGTCAAACAATTTTGCTTTATAATTCTCGTCTTCATTTATTTCCTGGAAAATTGAAATCCAAATGGAGTGGCCCATTTATTGTGAAACATGTTTATCCCTATGGGGCTATTGACATTGAAAATTCTAGGGATGATGATGTATTTAAAGTATTTTGAACAACGTCTGAAACCATTTTTGGAGTGTTCAAATTTTCAAGAATCTCTTTTCCTTTCAAACCCAGTGTACTGTGATTGATATATTTTTTTTGTATTTGTCTAACTTTCATTTTTCTTGAATTTTGCAGTATTTTTTTATCTTTTCCCTTTTTGTCGGAATCTTGTACCCCGGTTAAACAGCAGATAACGGTACTCCGTGACTCTAAGTCAGTTTTTCAGTTTCCTAAGATTACTGATATCGTACAATCAAGGCATGGAAGAAACTCTCACAAAACTCCACAATCATTCCCTTTTTTCCCCTAAAATGCTCTGATGAAAATTTAGAAAGCACGCACCGAAAGAATAAGGCTTCTTATGATCCATGATATTCCTAGTGATGTTCGTTGGGTAATTGAAACAAGAGTTCGCTTGGCAGGTTAGTTATCTGACTCTTTAATTTCTCACATGTCTAGTTTAGGGAAAATCACATATGCTAAGAAACAAAGAGCTAAACAATTAGGTGTTTGTTATAAATGTGCACGTTAGACGTGCAACACTCGTTGTCGTTCTTTAGGAATTGTGTCTGACAATCGTAAAGATAAAATTCAATTCATTAGAGATGACTTGAGTAAGGAGTCTTTAGATAATATATCATTGACACTTGAGACGCATCCTAGTGGACATTTTCATCGAGTAATTCACAATTTGCATACTCAATTTCAAAAATAAAGACAACAATACAGTCTCGGGAATCTGACTTTAAAAAACTATGTTTGCCAATTTATAAGAAAATTGGATGGGAAGCCTATCCCCGACCCATAGAGGGCGTTCAAGCCATTACTGGATGTAAAATCAGAGAAAGATGTGAGCCACAATCACAACTACCGGTACATTTTTTTTATTGCTTTGATTTCCTTTACATTAAATTACTGTTTTGATTTCCTTTATTTTAATTTTTGCTGACAATATCAGAAACTTTTTGACTTTCAAGGTCCATTTGACTGTTCATCTGATAATTATCATTTTACATGAACTAGTGCATTTATTACTCACCCTTTTTCAGGATCTATAAATTCAGTTCGTCATTTCTCTCTTCGTCACATCCAGATAAGAGAGAGAGAAAAATGGAGACAATTTCAAGAAGACGAGTCACTAATATATGTGTGTTTTGTGGAACTAGTTCTGGAACTAAACCAGAATTTATTGAGGCTGTAAAATAATTGGGTAAAGTTATGGCAGAAAGAAATATGCACTTAGTATATGGTGGTGGCAATCTTGGATTGATGGAGTGTGTTTCAAAGGCCGTGCAAGAAGATACCATTCAAGTTTTGGGGGTCATTCCAAAACCCGTGACAGAGGAAAACCTCATCGGAAAATCAAATGGAGAAGAATACATTGTCTCAGGTATGTCTGAACGACTTACTGAAATGATCAATCATGCTAATGCTTTTATTGCTTTACCAGGTGGGCTGGCCACGTTGGAGAATATTCACAGTTGCGTCATGGGCAAACTTGAACATTCACCAAAAACCCATTGGACTACTTAATGTTGATGGCTTTTTCAATTTTCTTTTTGTATTTCTTGAGGATGCCAAAATAAATGGGTTTATTTCAAAATCGATAAAAGATATCTTCCTAACTACAAGAAAAATTGATGATTTATTTGACCAACTCTTAGCTTATGAACCAAAAATCGACCTCATTCTTTCCAAGTTGAACTGGTCTGGTAACGATCGTGGCAAGAAGCGTAGAGTGGACTTGAATCTTAATCTATAATTTTTTTCTTTTAAATAGTCGTAGATTCAATTGTCAATTCCACACTAACCAAGTGATGTCTACTAAACTTTACTCATTCTTTTCAGACATTGGGGACAATGTCTCAAATTGGTTGCGGGGATGGGATAATTGATTAGATAATTTTAGTTTTTATATTTAGTTGTTGTGTTTTTCGTTAAAAAAAAATCTGTTTTTGTGTTGATGTTTTTGTCAAAAAAGGTTTTTTTATGTTATTTTTACTTTGTTGTTATTTTGTGTGTAAAAAAAAAATTATGTTGATTTTCTTTTGTGTTTTCCAAAAAAAAATATACACAAACTAACAACAAATTTTTGACTAACCAAGTGGAATTGTTGTTTAGAGGTGGTTGTGTAAGGATTTTTCGCTCCTGAGACGCATACCAAACAATTCGTAACAAGTTATTTTTATTCATTTCTTGTTGAATCATTTCAATTTGTGAATTCTCCATAATATTGATTAAATTGATATTCATATGATCATCTGACAGGTATTATCAACATACACGGTAACATATAAACATGAGTTGCAAGTGAAAATTTTGTAATATTCAGTTCTCTAGTTTGTTTAAGGTAGCACCTAATGACAGCGAAATTTATATTTTTATTCAAAAAAAAACTAACTATGCTTTTACTTAGTAACCAGATTCAAAAAAAAAGCAATGATTGTTTGCGTAAAATGGTAGAGCTTGAGTTGGTTTAATAAAAAAAAATTGTGTGAATAAGTTCGATTTCGTAGCCTATCTAACTCGATCAATTAAGTACATGTGTGTTTTAACACTTAGTTCCCTAAGGCCAACTGGTTTGGGAGTTATTGACCCAAAGCTCATTACATAAGTTAAAGAGAAAGCTTAAGGAAAACAGACATTTTTTTCTTTTTAATATCTTAGATCCGAACAATTAAGTCTGTAGGGGTGTCTTAGCACCTAGTGCCCTAAAGCCAACTGGTTTGGGAGTCACTGGCCCAAAGCTCGTTATAAGGATTGAAGATGTATTATTTTTTTAAAAAAATCTATTTTTGTATTTATAAATACACTTTCATTGCCAAAAGGTGTGAATTCTAATATAATTTTAGGATAAAAATATTACTCTCTTTTCAACAAGACCTGTGAATATTGTGGGCACAATGAATTGATTGATATCTTGTTTTATGTGTATATGAAAGAATTGTAAGAAATACAAGAGAATTTACTTATTTAATTATTTAGAAAGAAAGAAAACAATTATTAACTTGGATAAGAATTTTTATTTTAAGTTTTCGCTTAAATTACTAGGGACTAGTAATAAGTTGGTTGACGGGTGTGATGAATACTAAAAATTACACATTTATTAAAAGAAAAATTAATCATTTTACACTTGTAATTTCATTAATCTCCTTAATTTAGCACATTTGTTAAATAATAATTATATTTATGTTTATTGTGATTTTAATCTTTTATGTAGGTGAAATAATACTTTGGATGCATATCTAGAAAAATGGACTTGACATTTTGGATTTTAGAGACCAAAAACATGAAAGGGTGTTCTAACAGTATACAAAATCAGAAATTCCACCCCTGCGTAATTTTCGTATTTTGGCCATAACGTTTTAATCCGATATCGGATTGAGGTGATTCCAGTTCCAGATGAAATAAGACTCAAAGATCTATAACTTTGATGTTGACAAGATTGTCTAGTTCGGAGGTTTTCATGGCCGAAATTGATAAAATAATCCAAAATATATTATATATAATTATTAAAGAAAATAAAATAAGAAGAAAAAAACAAAAAAATAAAATTTGTAAAATGCCAATCCACCTTTCGGTAGTGGATTGGCCATCGCTTTTGACAATTTGCATTGTAAATTGTCAAAGCCATCATTTTTTTTTACAATTTGCAATGCAAATTATTAAGAAAAGAGGGTGTTGAGCCCTTTATAAATAGATGTACTCAACACCTTATTTCCTCAGTCTAGAATGCATAGTTTTCTCTGAAAATTTGTGGATTTACAACTCTTGTGTGTTTTGTTTTTCTAAAGCTTTCTTGTAATTTCTTTTCCTTTTAGTAATAAAATTAGGTGTGTTTTTATTTAAATTATGAGTAGCTAATTTCTTTTTGCTGGAGTAAATAGTGAAGCTTTCAAAATGAAAATATAGATTAATCTCACTTATATTATAATATATAAATTATAATCTAATGATTAATACTTAATTTAAATCTGGATTAATTATTGACAAACTTTGTCACCCCCTACATGGCTTGTTTTATTTATTTGACATAATTGAGTACCTAACTGAACTTGTTATAGACAAAATTTATCATGCCTTTATGGTTGGTTTTATATGTTTTGGCATAATTAATTCATGAAATAAATTAAGTGGGAAATAATGACAATTTATATATTATAAAAAGTGAGATTTCTATATTTGAAATATTAAAAGTGGATCCCCTAACCCCGATATTCTTTTTTATTGATACAGTCTAATTTAAAATTCTTCAAATAATTCAGCATTTTATTTTTCACTCGAATTATTATTTTATTTTACTAGATCTATTTGTAGACACTGCATTTTTACATAGAAGCTCAATGATGAGCCTCATATGGAGGCACTACCTGATAAGTTGCGGAAGTCGCGGGAAACGGACATCGGAAGAAAAAAAATTAAAAGAATAAATACATCAACAAATTTAACTCGCTAATTATCCTCGGGTTCGCCCGATTAATCTATGTTTTAAAATATTAAGCCTCGGCACAAAACCCCCGGACCCATCCAAAGCCCATTTCGCCCAAGCCCAATCCAAAAATAATTAAAACATTTAAAACACATGTCACAAATTAAATTAAATTAAATCCAATTAAATTAAATCAAATCCAATTAAAATCAAAACAAATCCCTTTCCTAATTAAATCAAATCTTCTTCCTAATTTAATCAAATCACCTTCCAAATTAAATATATTCCCCACCAAAATTACACAAATTTATTTCCCTAAATAATTTAATAAAATACATCCCTTTTGCATGATTTATTCCCATACTTAGAAACCCTAGAAAGCACATCCCTAACCCTAGCTCACCACTATAAAAACATAACATAACCAACCCTAATTCTTGCTTCCTTTTCCCACAACCACTCGGCCTCACCACACAAGGGAACCCCAATTCGGTCTTCTTCTTCTCTCATCTCTCTCACTCGGCATGAAGACACAAAACCCTAATAGCCGAAACATATTCAACATACAAGATAAACTTCCTCTCTCTGCTCTTCATATACACGCCACATCTTTCTCGCTCCCTCTCTCATCAGCTCACAACAACTCGGCACACCCCTTTTCGGCTCTCTCTCTCATATTCAACACACAGTCTCGCCCTCAGCAAATAAACCCTAAAGCTCACGCTCATCTCTCCTCTCCCATCTCTCTCGACTTCTCTCAATATTCTCTCCTCTCACATATCAAGCCACGCACACACTCTCAATAGCCACACACTCATCACACGTAGAATACATATATGACAGCCACATGAAAACCATAAAACCCTAATGAGCTCTCGGCATAAAGTCTCTTTCTCTCATCTCTCATCAAACTCTCGACTCTCTCTCACTCAAAAACACACACACCAAGTAGCCAACTCACGTCCACAACCAGACTAAAAACCTAGCAATAACCAAGAGCTGACATACGGCCAAACTGACCAAATCAAAGAAACAGTTTACACGTTAAAGGAACCCTCACTGACCAAAGACAAAAACTTCACCTCTCTCTTTCTTCAAGTCACCTCACGCAACCGACAAGCTCACTAAAGCTTCCTTCACGCACTCCCTATCTCACTCAACAGCCCTTCCATCCAACAGACCAAGAACAACATTCCTAAACCCTAGTGAAAATCGAGAAGCCAAACCTGAGACACGCACCCACCACCAGACCAACAAAATAAACTTTAAACCGACCAAGCACAAACCACAAACAACGACAAACCAAAGACCCCTCCACCGAGCAAAAAAAATAGCAGCAAGATAGCCCCGAAAGATAGCCTGAAAACTGCAGTAAAAACGGCAGAAAAAAATGAAGAAAACAACGGAAATAGCAGCCCAAGATAGCGGCGAACCCGAACCAGAAAACCAGAAAAGTTATGAAGCGTTAACCCTTCCGGTGACGTCCCAACGCACTCCCGAGAAGCGACTTAAAAGGTAAGACCTGAGGGCACCCTTTATTATTATTTATCTTTTTTAGATATTTATTATTGTTCACTCGCATGCATCATTACTTTTCACGTCTGCTTTTATTTATATTGGGTTAATGATTGAGTGCTATCTCTTGCGGTATATCGGATGGAAACCCAGACGTAAATTCCGTAGCCGAATCTGAATAGACGGTAGTGCGGTCTGTACTTGGGATACAACTCCACGTACGCTTGAGAAACGTTCAAGCACGTGTTTCATTTTGTGATTTAAATCTATATTTATCGTTCCATTATTTATTTTCCTTGCATTGTCTCTTTGTTTATGTATTATTACTTGATGCGCATGGGTTAATCATGTGAGTTAAAGGTCCTTTATTCGAGGGAAATGCCTAAAGGCTACCTTTACCACAATGTTTTGCCGCGCCGGACGAAGTACGTTCGATTGAACGTGAGATATGTTCAATCGGGCATACGAGGTCCCATATTATTTATTTGTTTATTCATGCATTGTAATCTAGTGCGCATGGGCTAATCACGTCGGATTAAAGGTCCACCATTTGAGGGATAAAAAAAGCCTAAAGGCTACCTTTGCCACGATGTTTTACCGCGCCGGACGAAGTACGTTTGATTGAACGTGAGATATGTTCAATCAGACATACGAGGTCCCATATTATTGCTTTATTTATTTTCTATGCATTGTTACTTGATGCGCATTGGCTAATTACGTTGGTTTAGAGGTCCTCTATTTGAGGGAGAAAAAGCCTAAAAGGCTACCTTGGCCGTAATATTTTACCACGCATTTTTTAGTCCGTTATTTACTTTTCGCATATTACTTCTTTGTTTGTCCATGCATTGTTTCTTGATGCGCATGGGCTAATCACGTTGGTTAAAATTTCCTCTATTTGAGGGAGAAAAAGCCTAAAAGGCTACCTTTAACATGATGTTTTGCCGCGTTGGACGAAGTACACTCTATTGAATGTGAAATATGTTCAATCGGGCATACGAGGTCCTACATCATGTATTTTTTTATCCACGCATGTGTTTGTGTCATTTCAGATACCATTTTGGTATTCTCGTTCGAACGCATTTCTGAACGCTACCCGAACGTATGCATTCTGCCTCAGTCCATTCGAACGCATTTACGAACGCTACTCGAACATGCATGCATTTTGTTTTATCACGCATCAGGTCTTATCCCGTTCGAACGCGTTTTCAAATGCTATACGAACGCGGACATTCTGTTTACCGTTCAAACGCGTTATCAAACGCTCCACGAACGTGCATGCAGTGGATCGACTTTTTTTCCTCATATTTCGTGCATGTTTACTTCTTTGGTCATTTTCTTTTGCATTACATAACTAATCGTATCATTTCATTATTGACGCTTTTACTGTTATTAATTATTTACATTTCCGCATTTATTTATTTGATATGCTCATGAGATTGCGTGCTCGCTTTTATTATTAATGCCTTTATAGTTGTTATTAGTTACATTATTGCACTTTATTGTTTAATACGTTCATGAATTATGTATTTCGCCTACATTTTTATTTGAGATTATGGTGTGCAAACTTGTGCGTAAATTATGTTATCTTGCATGTGTTACATAAGACTTGGTTATACTATTGCATAAATCTTTTCATTACAATTGGCATTAGTAAGGGACCATTCCGAACCCAACGGTTTGAGGTCTTCCCTTGCGAGGGGTGAGTGCTGCCTTAAATCATTTCCCAGTTCACACTGGGTGGCGACTCCATTTCATTTCTCCGGTTTAGTCCCCCGCGGGATACTCGGTACTCCCTACCGGGCCGCGAGCCCGGGACAGCGTCACCGATTTCTGTGTTCTACAGTCTGGAGACTCCACTGGGGATAGAGAATCGGCCCCGAAATAATGTCTTGTAATGTTTGTGATTTTTTCTTTAGTTAACCTTGTCTAAAGTTGATTGAACCGGAAGTATTATTAGAGTTAGATAATAATTCGGTGTCTTCCTTCACTCACTACCTTTTTATAGCCAAAAGGAAAAGTTGTGAAGACATCTAGATAATCATCTAAAGTGATGGACTAATTTGGATGATCTGTTGTTTATTCATGTCACCAAGGCGATAAGAGCCTAAAAGGCCAGGGTATTTAAGAGAGTTCGCTCCACCCTCCCTCTGGGGAATTTTCAATAGAGAAATCCATTTGACAGTCATTCATGTATCTTGAAGTTGTTTTCGCTCTAAGCGGCGGATCGTTATATGGTACCATCACTCATTGGCACGTACCTTAAGGTATAAAAAAGGTGCGCTCACTTGGTTGCTCGGACCCTTGAGTGAGGAGACCTAGTTGTGAGCAGTCCTTCGCCAGCGGGAGCCTTTATCTATACTCCTATAAACCCGCATGTGAACCATAGTTGTATGACCTATAGAAGCCACCCTTTTATGCTTATGTTTGAGACCATCATCATTTGGATTCAGTTGGACTTCTTATCATGAGATGTGAACTTGTTGGGCCATTTAAACTGGGACGAGTTTGTGTCTTATGACGATTGGGCCGAAAGCTTCTAAAATGCCGATGGGCCACTTTGTGTTTGGGCCCCCTATCATTTGAAGTTGTTTAGCCACATTACTGCAAAAGTGTAAACATGTTGGGCCCTTTTCCACTAGGACAAGTTTACACCTCGCAATAATATGATTGAATGCTTTGAAATGATAATGGGCCAACTTGTATGAAAACCTTGATGGGTTTAGAAAGTCCAAACATGATCCAAATATGCTAAAAGCATGAGTTCGATAACCGCATTGGCTTTCATCCAGAAAGGATACGCCTTGTTACGGCATATTTGTATACTTTTGGACGCTTCTAAGTTCATCCCCATGAATACGGTTTTGGGCTTCTAATTAGTCCCAAGGATCAATTCAAGCTATGAAACACATATGTGAATACTCGTAAAAGCATGGCGGAATCATACTTAAAATGATCGGCTTTTGCGACGCGAGGAACATCAAAAATCTTCAAGCTTTTCCCTCCAAGTTTCTCGGCTTTCTTCAAAAATTTTGAGCTCCAAATTCGGCCATGGATGTTCCAAGCTCCAAGCATTGTGATGTGTATTCCATGCCCACGGGTGGGTTTCCCTATCACCTTCGCAAGACCCCGAATGTGTGCTAGCACTCGGAAAAATTTGCCATAAATCTTTCCCTATTGCTCCATCTTGTTCTCGGTATTTGCCAAGAAAAATGAAGAAGCTTGGCCCAAGGCCGAGAGAGTGAGAAGGAGAAGAGTGGCCCCTTGGGCGTGAGAGAGAGAGAAGTGTGTTGAGTGATGTTGGTTGTTGGAGATTTGTGTATCTAATACACAAAATACACTTTCAAAAAAATCAAGGCAAAAAACAATAATGCCTTCCAACTACCACTATCAATCTCCATCACTGTTCACATCAAAAGTTACTAGACATCACATCACTCAAAGTGACAAGTGATTTGACACTTGATGTGACTAGTGATTTGACGCTAGATGTGACTTGTGAGCCGCACTTAAATTCGCAATGCGAGTGCGCCCGCAAACACTCCAGGGCTCGGGTTCGCTAATTCCAAGTCGAGAATGGCGCTCCGGGAATGGAGCATAACCTCGGGAATGAGGACTAGCAAGCCGGGAATGGCACTATGGGAATGAGGCATAACCTCGGGAATGAGGATGAGCAAGCCGAGAATGGCGCTCCGGGAATGGAGCATAACCTTGGGAATGAGGATTAGCAAGCCGGGAATGGAGCACGGTCCGGGAATGGACCACATCTCAAGCACGGTTCGAGAATGGACCAGGGGTCGAAGCACATCACCACCACATCAACACAGTTTGAAGCATCTCAGAGTAGCAGATAAGTCAGGCAACAGCTGGCGAGCTATGTAAGTAAAAGTGCATGCATGACTTTGATAGGATTGTCATTGTCACACACTGCACAAGTCTCATCAAACTGGGGGCGACTGTAGACACTGTATTTTTGCATAGAAGCCCAATGATGAGCCTCATATGGAGGCACTACCCGATAAGTTACGGAAGTTGCGGGAAACGGACGTCGGAAGAAAAAAATTAAAAAAATAAATACATCAAAAAATTTAACTCCCTAATAAGCCTCGGGTTCACCCGATTAATCTCTGTTTTAAAATATTAAGCCTCAGCCCAAAACCCCCGCACCCATCCAAAGCCCATTTCGCCCAAGCCCAATCCAAAAATAATTAAAACATTTAAAACACATGTCACAAATTAAATTCAATTCAATTAAATTAAATCAAATCCAAATAAAATCAAAACAAATCCTCTTACTGATTAAATCAAATCCCCTTCCTAATTTAATCAAATCACCTTCCAAATTAAATATATTCCACACCAAAATTACACAAATTTATTTCCCTAAATAATATAATTAAATACATACCTAGAAACCCTAGCAAGCACATCCCTAACCCTAGCTCACCACTATAAAAACATAACATAACCAACCCTAATTCTTACTTCCTTTTCCCACAACCACTCGGCCTCACCACACAAGGGAACCCTAATTCGGTTTTATTCTTCTCCCATCTCTCTCACTTGGCATGAAGACACAAAACCCTAATAGCCGAAACACATTCAACATACAAGACTAACTTTCTCTCACTGCTCTCCATATACACGCCACATCTCTCTCGCTCTCTCTCTCATCAGCTCACAAAAACTCGGCACACCCCTTTTTGGCTCTCTCTCTCTCTCATATTCAACACACAGTCTCGCCCTCAGCAAATAAACCCTAAAGCTCACGCTCATCTCTCCTCTCCCATCTCTCTCGAATTCTCTCAATATTCTCTCCTCTCACACATCAAGCCACGCACACACTGTCAATAGCCACACACTCATCACACGTAGAATACATATATGGCAGCCACATGAAAACCATAAAACCCTAATGAGCTCTCGGCATAAAGTCTCTTTCTATCATCTCTCACCGAACTCTCGATTCTCTCTCACTCAAAAACACACACACCAAGTAGCCAACTCACGCCCACAACCAGACAAAAAACTTAGCAATAACCAAGAGCTGACACACGACCAAACTGACCGAATCAAATAAACAGTTTACACGTTAAAGGAACCCTCACTGACCAAAGACAAAACCTTCACCTTTCTCTCTTTCTTCAAGTCACCTCACGCAACCGACAAGCTCACTAAAGCTTCCTTCACGCACTTCCCCTCTCACTCAACAGCCCTTCCATCCAACCGACCAATAACAACATCCCTAAACCCCAGTGAAAATCGAGAAGCCAAACCTGAGACACGCACCCACCACCAGACCAACAAAATAACCTTTAAACCGACCAAGCACAAACCACAAACAACAACAAACCAAATACCCCTTCGCTGAGCAAGCAAAACAGAAACAAGTAACCCCGAAAGATAGCCTGAAAACTGCTGTAAAAATGGCAGAAAACAGTGAAGAAAATAGCGGAAATAGCAGCCCAATATAGCAGCGAATCCGAACCAGAAAACCAGAAAAGTTATGAAGCGTTAACCCTTCCGGCGACGTCCCAACGCACTCCCGAGAAGCGACTTAAAAGGTAAGACGTGAGGGCACCATTTATTATTATTTATCTTTTTTAGATATTTATTATTGTTCACTCGCATGCATCATTACTTTTCACGTCTGCTTTTATTTATATTTGGTTAATTATTGCGTGTTATCTCTTGTGGTATATCGGATGGAAACCCAAACGTAAATTCCGTAGCCGAATCCAAATGGACGGTAGTGCGGTCTGTACTTGGGATACAACTCCATGTACCGCTTGAGAAACATTCAAGCACGTGTTTCATTTTGTGATTTAAATCTATGTTTATCGTTCCATTATTTATTTTCCATGCATTGTCTCTTTGTTTATGTATTGTTACTTGATGCGCATGGGCTAATCATGTGAGTTAAAGGTCCTCTATTCGAGGGAAATGCTTAAAGGTTACCTTTACCACAATGTTTTACCGCGCCGGACGAATTACGTTTGATTGAACGTGAGATATGTTCAATCGGGCAAACGAGGTCCCATATTATTTATTTGTTTATTCATGCATTGTAATCTAGTGCACATGGGCTAATCACGTTGGATTAAAGGTCCTCCATTTGAGGGATAAAAAAAGCCTAAAGGCTACCTTTGCCAGGATGTTTTGCCGCACCGGACGAAGTACGTTTGATTGAACGTGAGATATGTTCAATCGGGCATATGAGGTCCCATATTATTGCTTTATTTATTTTCTATGCATTGTTACTTGATGCGCATTGGCTAATTACGTTGGTTTAGAGGTCCTCTATTTAAGGGAGAAAAAGCCTAAAAGGTTACCTTTACCGCAATATTTTGCAGCGCCTTTTTTAGTCTGTTATTTACTTTTCGCATATTACTTCTTTGCTTGTTCATGCATTGTTGCTTGATGCGCACGGGCTAATCACGTTGGTTAAAAGGTCCTCTATTTGAGGGAGAAAAAGCCTAAAAGGCTACATTTACCACGATGTTTTGCCGCGCCGGATGAAGTACACTCGATTGAATGTGAAATATGTTCAATCGGGCATACGAGGTCCTACATCATGTATTTGTTTATCCACGCATGTGTTTGTGTCATTTCAGATACCATTTTGGTAATATCGATTGAACGCATTTCCGAACGCTACACGAATTCTGCCTCAGTCCGTTCGAACGCGTTTACGAACGCTACTCGAACGCACATGTATTTTGTTTTATCACGCATCAGGTCTTATCCCATTTGAACGCGTTTTTGAATGCTATACGAATGCGGACATTCTACTTACCATTCGAATGTGTTATCAAACGCTCCACGAACGTGCATGCAGTGGATCGACTTCTTTTCCTCATATTTCATGCATGGCTGCTTCTTTGGTCATTTTCTTTTGCATTACGTAACTAATCATATCATTTCATTATTGACGCTTTTACTGTTATTAATTATTTACATTTCCACATTTATTTATTTGATATGCTCATGAGATTGCGCGCTCACTTTTATTATTAATGCCTTTATAGTTGTTATTAGTTACATTATTGAACTTTATTGTTTAATATGTTCATGAATTATGTATTTTGCCTTCATTTTTATTTACGATTATGGTGTGCAAACTTGTGCGTAGATTAAGTTATCATGCATGTGTTACATAAGACTTGGTTATACTATTGCATAAATCTTTTCATTACAATTGGCATAAGTAAGGGACCATTCCGAACCCAACGGTTTGAGGTCTTCCCTTGCGAGGGGTGAGTACGGCCTTAATTCATTTCCCAGATCACATTGGGTGGCGACTCCATTTCATTTCTCCGGTTTAGTCCCCCGTGGGCTACTCCGTACTCCGGACCGGGCCGCCAGCCCAGGACAGTGTCGCTGATTTCTGTGTTCTACACTATTCCCTATGGATCGACCCCGAACTTACCGGGTTAATTTATTACTTCGACACTCTTATACTTGGGAGTAAAGAATCACTTTTTAAGCGTGTCAGAAACCCTTCACAAATTCTCCAATATAGAGGTGCTCGACACCTCTCTTACTGTTAGGGTTGGTGCTCGGAGTGCCAATCCGGATCGTATTTATGTCCGATTCGTGAATACGATCAATGCCTTTTTTTCCATAATATTACTTATTTAATGGTGGCACCTCTTGTATTTTATATACATATTCGATCTAATTACGATTAGATATCTAATTATGATTAGATTGAAACTAAATCTGATTTAGTGATACGTGTATATTAGACAAAGACCCTAGGATTTACAACGTAGTGCGCAGATAAAACATAGTTTGTAATTTACATTGGGAAGCGTCACTATAAGTTGTATATCCTTAAATAAAGTTCCTGGTCAAGATTTACTAACACGGGTCGGTTAGTAAAATCCGCTGAGACCAGTATATGTTGTATATCGTGATTGTAAGTGTTCCTAGAACATGCCATGATCGTCTAAGAGTGATTCGTGTGTGAAAATTACCAAAGAAGTTGCGGAAATTACTTACTTTGGTTTGATGAATTTCAAGACTTTTTCTTTATTGAAGATGAAGCTCCAAGCTTGGAATAGAGTCCTAAACCCTTGGGTGAGTTTCCCTATCACATTGATTCACTCATTTATGTGCTAGTATGAACAAATTTTGAAAGAAAAATTGCCCCTCCATGAGTGTAAAGTTTCGGCCAAGCGGTAGAGAGGAGAAGAGAGAGTTTTTCCTTTGTTGTGAATAGTAACTTGTTCTTACTTCCAAAGTTGACCAATTAATTTATACTTAGTTTGTGTGATGGAATTAGCTTGAGTGTGTCAAAAGCAATCTAAGCTTTTTCACAACTAATAAAAACTTCCATCACTTATGTAGACATTTGATGTAAGTCGGTGGGCCCCACTTTAAATTCCAAATTTAAGTCGAACAATCCAACACGCAACTTCGCTCGGGCCCGGGTTCGTTTAATTCCGAATTAAATGAATTTTCCGTTGCGACTTTATTAAATCATATTTAATTAAATAATAATGCCTCACAATATTATTACGTAAGTCGCTTACGAATTAATTCCAAATTAATTCGTTCGCACGAATTAAAATCTAATTTTAATTTCGCATTGAAATCTAATTTCAATTAATATATCTAATATATTATTTTAGCCCATTTAAATAAATTAAATAGTAAAATCCAATTTAACTATTAAATTTACTTTACCGATTAATTCCAAATTAATCGCGTTCTCTCTTCTAGTCGAATTAATCCCAGATTCATTCTTGACGCAATTAATCCCAGATTAATTTTCTCTTTGGTAATTAATCCCAGATTAATTTTCTCTCTCATAATTAATCCCAGATTAATTTTTGTTCGAGTCAAATGTCATCGGTGAATCTTCAGGAAACGACCTAAGAGATCCCTGGATATGTTGGCAGTAAATACGATCATCGAACTATCCGAATACGTGAGTATCTGGTACCATGTTCTTACCGATTTACAAGACATGGTTGGCTTCTAGCAAAGCACTGTGCCTATCCAATTCTCCAGAAATATTCTTTAAAGGAATATATAATCTTTGTTAGGCGTAGTATACGTAGTATTGCGTATTACGATCCAGTATCGAAAGTCACATGCTAGGCCTGGGGCTGGAATTGTGTCTGCCTCATACGAAGCATATATCGGATCTCTGGTAACTAGTCTCTATAATCGGATAATCATGACCTAGTCATATTATCCTGATGACTGCAGTACTTAAGTGTACCAGTTCCGTATCCCTGCGTGATCATCATCTCCATATGACTGAAGTGATACTTCCATCTTGACATCACACCCAATACACTACGATTCTCAGTATACCCAGAAGAGGCGTACACAGAACCTGTTAAAGCCTCAGACGACCAAAACCAAAGTATACTAATTGTCGCAAATATTAGCGATGCAAGTCTCAAGTTAAGACCAAATACACCTACCCTGATTCGGATTCCCATAGACACATAGTCATACTACCAATAGGATTCCGAAGGGTCTATCCAGAGCGAAGCTGTTTCCGTACCATCGGTAAACAGAACCTCATATTACACTTGCATGAGTATCCAATACCCAAATATATGAGAACTATGTCGTTACGCTTCCAAAAACACGCACAAGTGTAATACTAGCCTATTCCGTATTATCGAGGTCCAGTCTCGATAATACTATGACTAGGGATATTTAATGATTAAACCTTACATGGATTAATATTGTCTCATATCTTATTAATCTAGTACTAATCATATGGACTTTTATCATTTATATATCCCGGTTATCCAATTACAAATGATAAAAGAGCAATTTCCTTTGTCACATAGTTATTTTGTACAACAACACCATGTTCTGTACAAATAGTGATGCTATGGGTCATAATTGTCCAACAATCTCGCACTTGGCCTATAGCCAATCACTCAAGTGTCATACACCTAAACTATGTACGGGTCGCTCAAACGTCTGCTGAGAAACAACTTTCGTTAGCGGATTTGCAATGTTATCATCTGATGCGTTTTATTCGATCATCACATCACCACGATGTATGATCTGACGAATCAGATGAAATAGTCGAAGTATATACTTGGATCGTTGATGAGACCGTGGTTCCTTAGCGTGTGCTGTAGCCCAGCTCAGCTGCTAACAGAACTACCCCTAATCCAATTAGGAATTTATAGATCCAAAATGCTTCTTTTGCTGCCTTAGCTGCAGCAATGTTCCGCTTTTGTTATTTATTCGGCAACAGTATCTTGCTTGGAAGATTTTTAGCTCACTGTTCTGTTGTTCAAAAAAAAATACGTACCCTTATTGCGACTTACAATCGCCATTATCGGTTTGGAAACTTGCAGTGGTGAACCTAGTCACCTCAAGTTCTCATTTCCCCATATTCTCAGAAAACATCCTTAGTTCATCCAAGATACTCAATGATGTTTTTTTTTTACTCAATCCAGTGACCATCACCTGGATTGGCCTTATAGCGTCTACATATGCTCAAAGCATATGAGACATCAGGTCACATACATTTCAAAAACGTACGAGCTCTGGGAAGGTTGTCAGCAGCTTTCTTGATCTATCCCAGTAGATCTTTATTCCTAGAATAATGCCTGCTTCTCCCAGGTATTCCATGGAGAATTTTAATGAAAGCCAAGCTTTCACCGATTATATTATGGGAATGTTATTGTTAAGAAGCAATACATCATAAACTTATAGGACATTCATTGTCAGTGCGCTCCCACTAACCTTCTTATATACACAAGAATCATATTCATTTTGAATGAAATCATATACCATTATGATCTCATCAAAACGTTGGTTCTAAGAACACAATGCTTGCTTCAATCCATAAATGGATCGATTTAACTTGCAAACCTTGTTTGCATGTTTTGGCACGACAAAACCGTCAGGATGTTGTATATAAACATCCTCCAAAAGGTTTCCGTTAAGGAAAGAGGTTTTGACGTCCATGTGCCATATTTCATAAATGAAATATGCAGCATTAGCAAGCATTATCCAAATGGATTTAATCATGGCAACAGGTGAAAAAGTTTCGTCGTAATCGACACTATGTCGTTGACGATACCCTTTCTGTACAAGCCTAGCTGCTTACATTTGTATATTGCCATCCATGTCTGTCTTCCTTGAAGACCCATTTAGTACCAATAGGCACAATGCCTTCTGGTATATCAATCAGTGTCCAAACTTGGTTGTATACATGGAATCCATTTCGGACTTCATGGCACTTTGCCATAAATAGAGTCGATACCTTGTATCACTTCCTCATACGTAGTCGGTCCATCTTCCTCAATAAGATTAATATCTACATGAGGTGAGATCAGAAACCTATACCTCCCAGGTTGTTTTATGACTCTCTCCGACCTACGCGGTTCTTGTGTATCAGAAGATTGTGGTACAGTTTCATCCCTGATGAACTGTTTGTGTTCCGTAAGGGATCGGTGCCTGGAATAGTATCACTTCGATTTTCATCGAGTTCTACTTTCCTTCCACTTACCACTGCATATAGGAATTCCTTTTAGGAAAACCGCATGGAGAGCAACAATTACATTGTTCTCTTGTGAGTTGTATAAGTACCATACTTTGGTTTCCCCAGGACAACCTACAAATAGGCACTTATCCGATTTGAGTTCTAGTTTGGTATCATCCAAACATATGCCCAGCATTCCAAAATCTTCAGGAATGAGAAACCTGGTTTCTTTCCTGTTCATATCTAATATGAAGTCTGTCTAACATATTTTGACGGAACCTTATTCAAAATAAGTATTGCACTGTTTAATGCATATCCTCAGAAGGAAATTAGTAGCTCAGAGCGACTCATCATTAACCTTACCATGTCCAACAAAGTTCGGTTTCTCCGTTCGAATACACCATCAAATTGAGGTTTCCCGGGAGGAGTCCACTGTGAAAGAATACCATACTCTTTCAAGTAATCTTAAAACTCATATGTTTAAGTATTTTACACTATGGTCCGACCGTAATGTTTTTAATACTTTTACCGGTCTGTTTTCTTACTTCGTGTCGAAACTCTTTGAATTACTCAAAATTTCATGACTTGTGTTTCATAAGATACACCTAACCGTAATGGGATGCCACATCCGTAAAGGTTACGGAGTATTCATATCCACCTATAGCCTAGCTAGACATGGGCCCACTTACGTCACTATGAACGAGGGCTAACAGATCGGTGGCACTTGCACTTTTACCAAGTAAAAGGTGTTTTAGGCACTTTGCCTAATAAACTAGATTCGTAGACATCATTTGAATTAGAATCAAATCCGTCCTAGTATCCACTCTTCGAAAGTGTGGATATACGAGTCTTGTTAATGTGTCACAGACAACAATGCCACTTTTAAGTCTCAACAGATTTATTCAGTTTGAGCTTTTGTTTGTCATATTATAAGTTTGATATTTATTTATATTTTAAATATAAATACTATTATTCACATCTAATGTGTTTATCTCAATATCATCTTTATAAACAAAACACCCGGTGTTCTGGAACATAAAAGTATACCCACAACGGGTTAAACTAGATATAGAGATAATGTTTCTAGTCAAACTAGGTACATTATAACAGTCTCCTAATTTAAGTACATGCCCAAAAGGCAGTTCCAAAACTTAGGTTCCCACAACCAAAACAGCAACTCTCGTCCCGTTTCTAACTCGCAGTTCGATCTCATCTGAAGCCAGTATCCTGCTCATCAGAAGATACTGCACATCAGTACATATATTTATGTACCACATTCAGTATCAAAAATCCAATTTTAAAACTAGTAGTGGACATATTTATAACAAACATATCTGAAGCCAAAGCCTTGCCCTGCCTTCACTTCCTTCATGTCTGCCTTGTCCATAAGGCAGTCACAGTTCCAGTGACCCCGTTTGCCACAGTTTGGGCAGACATCTTGGGATATGTCTTTTGTCTTCCTAGAAGACTGTGACGATTTTGACTTTGCCCATTTTCTTCACACCCCCAGAAGCCTTCGGCCAAGCCTTGGCCTTCTGAGATGTCGAAGTAAGATGCGTCTTGCGCTTCTTGTCCTTTTAGAAGCTCTGGCTCTGCCTCCTTGAGCATAGCCATTAACTCTCCAAGAGTTTTCTTTTGCAATTAGTACTTCTAAGATCTAAGATTAGATCTGTGAAGATTCTTTAATTTCAACATCATGGTATAAGGATCTAATCCTTAGTTCTGACGAAGAAATTAAGGAATCTTTGCGGCAAGCATAACAGATTGAGCACTAAATTTATCATCACGATGTGTCTTTTAAAGCTCATGTTCTACTATTTGCTCAACTCCGGGCTCAGGCCCGAGAGGTCGCTCTATCATATAGAGTAACTTCTCAACTCCCAAGACTATCCTGAGATTCATTTCCCAATATGAAAATTAAAGTCGTAAAAGACATTTTTCACCTAGGATTATGTCCTTTGACGCTAATCTTCCAGTTATAATGATTGCTATAGTCCAACTATCCAATCAACGATTTCGGGTACAGTCAGATGTAATGATTACTATAGTCTAACTATATAACCAACTATAAATGATCGGTTAAATTCAAATGTATTGATTACTATAATCCAATTATATAACCAACTATAAATGAAGTAGTTTGAATACAATCCAATTGTTCAATTAAAACAACAATTGAATATTAGTCCAACTAATATATTTATAAATAATTAATGACGAAAAATGAAATGAGCGCGTATTGGCAAGTATTTAAACGAAATTGCAAATTTAATATTATCCTTTCACTATTTTTCGGCGAGCCTCTAACCCTTTGTGGAGTACTCGGGAAACCTAGTTTCCTAGTGAGCTATGATCCCGTTAAATAACACACAACCTTGACTTTGGCCAACAAGTTGTATGAAACTTAACTAGGTAGATCTCTAAGATCAATTGGATCCCATCCAATTCCTAGATCCAATAGGTGGACCTCCAAGTCCGAAACAGATATCCAATATATGCCAATATATCCAATATATTCCCTAACCTTTTTTCCTCTGAATCAACTAAGCCTTAGCTTTGGCTCAACAAGCTTAATGAAACCAGTTAAGCGTGACCCATTGATTGTGGGAAAGCTTCGTAATTGAGGTCGATGAACAAGAAGTGATCTTGACTTTGGTCAACAAATCACAACTTGCCCAAGACGTACAATATGGAACAAAGCTTTTGTGATTCAAACACATCCGCGATAGACAAAGGTCTTAACTTTGGCCAACAAACCAATGTCAATCTTGGATCTTGA